>CANUEY010240611.1:0-30509 GCA_948099555.1 Croton setiger
CTCAAAGTTAGTGTTCATGATGGTTCAAGTTTTATGAATCTCCTATTATGGGATAAAGAAGCTGTGACATTGGTTGGAAAAGTTGCAAACGATATTCAAGATGTAAGAAACATTTGATTTTTATTCCACATCTGAATTTATGTTTCTTGCTTATATCTAAATTTTATGACAGCCAACTGATTTGTACTGTGTCATAAAGAAAAGAGGTTTATTCAAGATTGTAGTGAGAAGAGAAATACCATTAACAAGAATCAAGGACAGTCACTTTCAAATGTCGGGCTATTTCTTAAGAAGCAAGTGTTCACCCATCGGCAACTTTATGTGACAGTATCAAGGGTTACAAGTAGGGAAGACTTAAAAATTTTGATATCTAACGATGATAGTCATTATACAAGTAAGACAGTTAATGTGGTCTATAAAGAAATTTTTAGAAATCTATCCTGATGATTTTGCATTAAAAAATTTTTGACTCTCTCATTATAGACAAATTTTTTAATCCTCACAGGATACAACTAATTTAGTTACAGTAGAAAATCTAATAATAAGAAAAACCATAAAATGTCCAAGTCATCAACATAGCTCTAAGTAAGTGACAACTAAGTAACACTTCTTTTGTTATTATATATTTTATAAATAGGTCTAATAAATTTGTCTTTAGTCCTTATTTTTTAATTGATATTGATATCTTTCTCAATTATGCAATCAATGCTGATTTTGTTTAAAAGTTGAAAATGTGTTAAAATTGTGAATTGACCAAAAGTTGATGCTACTCATCTTATAAAAGAAGTAATGCACTCAAATTATAAAAAATAAAAAAAAAAATTAGCTAATTTTTTTAAATCAGGAAAACCAATTTTTCGACCCAATTAGTAAACTTATTCGGATTATTCGAATTTCGGCTAATTTAATTTTGTTCTATTAATTGGATAATTTCAATATTGTTCCGTTAATTGGATAATTTCAATATGAACAATTCAATCAAAGAAGACAAAAATTCCAAATAATGTAACGTAATATGAGTGAATTTTTTCGAATTGATGCAATGATCTCCCCACTTGCTACTAAGCTATTAGAAAATATGTTTGTACTAATATTTATTTAAAAAAAAATAACAAATTTACATTTTCCTTCCTAGGTTTAGGAATCTCATTGTGTTTTTTTTTAATAAACTATTTTATTCCTTTGCTTTATTATTTCTATTGTATCAGTTAATTTTTCATTAGATAATATATTTAAAAATCAATTTAAATAATCATGAACTCTTCTTTCAGCCAATCCTCACTCGACAGTTACGTCTTTACTTAAAAAAAGACCAAACAACTATCTTTTGATTCATCTATTTTTTTTACTTTTACAACTCATTCTGTCAGTCCACTAAAACTTTATTATTCATTAACCGCGGCATACAAATGATAAAATATTTTTATTCTTCATCAAACTGAATAACCAAATTGTAAAATGTCACATCTTTAAAAATTAAAACTTTAATTCTTACCGCCTCCATTGCAAACCATCCAAATCCAAAATCAAACAACCATTGAATTACTTTAAGATCTGTAAAAAACAAAGTATTATGACTCGGTAGAACAAACATTAACCTCTCTTTCCATAGCCAAAGCAGCAACTAACCCTGCAAATCTTTCGCGTCTCCATATCACCAATATCAATACAACCCAACTGTTCCCTACAAGAAAGACACTTTCCACCTGTATAAGCATTCTCTCTCTTAATCACCCACTTTCCCTTCTCAATCCAACCAATTCCATGCCACCCACCGCCATTCTTTGTAACTGTCTCTCTAACCAAACCTTAATTATTCTAACAAAACCCTCAATCGCCTTTGCAGTGTCTTTCGTAACACACCTAACAGTCTTCTTCAATTTATACAAAATACCCGTAATCCCTCTTCTGGTTCCCAGTCCCCGCACTTACCTTCATTTTTTGAACTGTTGATTGTTTGCAATACTTTGCTTTTTGCAAATCTAATTCAATGGTTATGGAATTTTGGATTTGCAGGGTTTTGCAATGGAGCGGCAAAGAATTCAAGTTTTTATTTTAAAGAAATACATTTTACAATTTGGTCTTAGACCAAATTTAAAAAAAATAATAATAAATAAATAAATAAACATTTTAACATATGATTATAGTACAACAAAAAAAAAATAATAAGAGTAACTATACTGCAATATTTTGAACCACAAGCCTAACTCCTGTTTTAGCATCAATATATTCAGAATTAATTTAACTATGTTGCACAACCTCCTGCGTTGAATTTAAACCATTTGCCAGTTCATATGAATAGTAGGTACAAAGCTGAACAATTTACTTCTGGGCACCAGCAAAATCAATTGAGAACCCTTCATTTCACAATTTCAACATGTTATTTCATTCATTGGTCCATCCCAGCACCAAATGCTTTCCCCATCCTTGAAGTAACACTTTCAGAGCTCGTGGCAGTCTTCAAGCTTCCATTATCGGACATGTAGAAATAGTTATAATTAATCCTAGTAACCAGATCAGCCAGATGAGGAAAGTGTCCCACGTTGAGTTTAAAAGACAAGATCTGCAAATATCAGAACCAAACAATTATTTTCACATCCAAGTACGTTATATGCTGTCATCAATGACACCTACTGGTTCAAAAGCTTTCAAATTGAAATAGTGCAAAGAAAGAAAGCCAATGCAGACGTGTATGAACAGAAGACTAAGGATTCAAAGACAGAAGAGAGGAATACTCGGAGGAGAAAAGCAACGCAATCATCAAATCGTTTGTCGATTCTGTCCACTTCCATTTCGCATCTAGTCTTCATTGCAGAAGTAGTCCCACCACTATGTAATGTTTGCTGTATAGAGTAGAAGTCCAGAGCTAGCCCAAGGATGCTTTTGATTCTACTTGCAATCAAGGCCCCCTAAATTCAATTTAGAACAGATTAAACCATACTGGGAGAAAGAAGATTAAAGCATTTGACAGTGAAATCCAGATAAGTAGGGAAAAAATAGAAAATAAAGGCAATAAACAACCAGCTTATCTGGAACCACAAAGCATTGCCGCTGAATTGACAATAAGTAGGCCTCATGTACTTCAATGACTTCATCCAGAGAACCAGCTGTTGCCATACCTTCACAAAGTTCATGCCAAGCGCTGTGATATACCTGCTTACAAATCCTGGTCAGATGCCTGATATTTTCAGTACAACTCAATACGGCTATTTTCAGTAACACTTGGTTATGCAAATTGTGCTAACGGGAGTGAAATATCAGCCTCAGCTTCAGTCTTCCATGCATTATGAACCAAAATATAAAACATGAAGCAAATGATAACGACTTCCATGATAAGCATGTATTTATGCAATTATTAGCAATGAACAATTACTAGGACGAGATAATAGAGACAGCACCGTAACTTCTGTTTTTTAAAATAAAAAAAAAAAGTAAAAAAAAAAAATGAGTTGGAGAGCCATGCCACATGCCCTCTAAATGGAAAAATAATTGAAGTATATTTCAAAACCACAAAATAAGATGTAGATAATTCCAAAGACTTGAGAGCCATTGCAAGTTGAGAACACAATAATGTAAATCTTAACAGGAAAACTGCATGGAAAGTCATGCCCAAAGTGTATGTTATGGCTGTTTCAAAGCTGCAGCTTACCCTGTCCATTACATATTGGTGGAAAGCATCCACAAAATGGAGGAGTTTCTGCTCCACTAAACAGTGTCGTTTCTGACTATTTGTCATAGTGCCTTTAACCTGTAAGAGAAACTAACAGAATGAATCAAACAAAATAAATGTAATTATCCCTGAAACAATATATATTCAAATGAAATCTAGAGAAACAAGGGCATAGTTATGATAGCCCTTAAAATAACGCACTTTCTTTCCAGTTAAAGCAATTGTTCCTCTGATGGGAGGTTAATTGCTACTATCTAAAAGCTAAACCACAAGAAAGAAAACAATGAACCAGAAAATAGAAAAAAAACCTTCCACATCCATCTTCGAACTTTGTCAAGTCCAAATTTTGCACGTTTGACCTTCAACAAAAACCTCATAACCTGCCAGGAAAAAAACAGTCAACAAACAGAACTCGATGGAAGTACCTTGCAATGCAGGCCAGGTGACAAAATTACCTGGTTATACTTGTTAATTGCATCTGTGTTAGCAATCAGTTCAAGGGGCCAAGAGACCTGACACATTTTAAGTGATTCTGAAAGTTAAGATGTGGATTTTGAAATCAAAACTCTATCCTCCTCAACTTTATGACTGACCTTGTATGTGAATTTCAGGGAATCAAGACCATCTATTCCAAAGCTATGTGGACGAATCTTACGTGATGTTGAAGCAAGGGTTGGTGTACCAGGTTGTTCATCACTTTCCAAACCATGAATCTTGGTGATGGATACAAACAATGAATCTGGAGCACTTAACAGTATACTATCAGCAGAGTTCCTAATGGATTCCTGTCATGAAGATTGACACCATTTCATGGTCTTTTAGGCGAAAGAATTTAATTATAAATGTGTTCTATTTAGATAACACAAATAGGTAGTAATTAAATGGGATGTCCAAACAAGTAGGCGGGTAGGTTGTTTTGCATATGATAACTTGCCACAGTAATATGATTAAATTCAACAAGAATGTAACCATTTATTAATTGTATTAAATATTTTAACGTTAACAAAATACAATTTAGACATGCACATTTAACACATTTAACTAAGTGGGTTGTTAGCATGTTAAAACACTCCAACAGAACATGACACAACCTAACACGCCTTTTTTTTTTAAAAAAAAAAAAAAATTTCTTTGAGAAAACAAAAACACTCCATGTCAATATATTAGGTTATGTAGACAATTATGTATCCATAATATCATGACAAATTACATGAAGTAATGTGCTAGGTCAGGTTAAGTTGGAACAACCCAACGCGCCACATTCAGTCAAACAGATTCAGGGTCAAACCAACACATTTAAAGTGAATACAAACACGGCCTCTTTTAAATCATGTGATGAATTAGTCAACCATTTAAGCTGCACAACTATCAAGGTCAAGCCCAACATGTTTATTTTACTATTAAATGGATAAATTCATGTGTCATGACCCATCGTTGCACCATTAGTTTCTATGACTTGACACAGGAGTCAAAGCTCCTCAAGCAGAACTGGAAATAACTGCCATTCTATCTTCTACCATGTTAAGCAAGTAGAATTGGAAGAAGAATCAATGTAACTCAAAGTGAATAATCACACCTGTAGTACCAAGTTTAACTCAAAATCATCATCCCAGGTTTCTCCTTTATCCAGCTTACTGAAAATTACAGTCAAAAAGTGCTGCAGTAGATCACCTGAAGATAGCACGTAAATCACATACATTTCAGTGAAATTTTCAAATTTCCGTTCAGACCAGAAACCAGACTTTCAAAATACAACAATATACCTGAACCTAACAAGAATATGGCACGCAAAACTGCAAGTTCATCCATCAATCTCCAATCCTTCATCAACTTTGAGAGTATAAGCTGGCCAATATAATCCACCTGAGATATGAAAGGATTGAAGAATTTGGACCTGTAAGCAACATATAAACAAAAAAAATGGAAAAGGGAAAGGGAAAGGGAAAGGAAAAGTGGTTTTCTTTCTATAAACAACTGCTTATTTGCATGAGTTCAAGAGCTAAACTAGTTCAATTATATATATTCAGCAATAGTAAAATGAAGTAAAAAGGTGAAGTTGCTTCCCACTCATTTGACTAATTACCTGCTTTTTGATGTAGACAGTCGAGCATTCCTGTATAATAACCAGTGGATGTGGCGTTGTCCTTGGCTCAATACTTTGAATCCAGTCAAGAACTTTGGAAGCAAGGGTGCTTTTCTTCTGGAAAGGTAAAAAATCTGACATACAGATGTCATCCTGTTTCCAAATTATAATTAGTATCAAAAAATCACTCACCAGAGAACCAAAAGAGCTATAGATTTATCAATAATACAATACCTGAACAGAAGGAAGAAGAGTGGGAAAATGAAACAAGGGTTCTAACAGCTTTTTGCCATCCTGCCTACGAAGATATTCGGATTCACTGAACTGAAAACCAAAAGCAAAATTTGTACCTTTAAATGCAGAGGATAATCCACCCTGACCACCAAATACAGCATCTCGCAAAAGCTCATCATTTAAAGGAGGTAAATGGTAATTCTTAGATATGTTCAACATTTTCCACATATCCTTGTGTTTATCCAATAAATTCTGACACACAGTGAGTGCTGGATTTTCTGCACAAAATGATCTTTGGAGGGGCAATTCATTCCCAACAACAGCAGTAATATTTCTTCCTGCATCAGGAAAGTGAGATCCATCCTCATTTCTGGATTCTACATCATACATTTTTTCTGTCTGCCTTTCACCATTCCTATCCCTCAACTTTTTGCTAATAATATCAGATACCAAAGAATGAACAATCTCAAGCTTGCATGGGTCATCTTGTAATAGGTATCTAGAGATGTGATCACCGCGTCCTATTAGACCTGCTACTGATACACAGAAAGACTCAGACAAAGTTAATCCATTTATGCTCCGTGTCTGACCACTTAAATCCCCAGAACCTCCAGAATCATCATTTTCACGGTCTGTGTTTCTGCCAGACATCACTGAGGATGACAAAGGAACATGGCGGATCAGCTGCAATGATTTCCCAGCAGAAACAACGGATTTTGCAATGTTCTTTATAAACAAAGGACACACTTGAAGATCCTTGTTGTTCTGCTCTTTTGCCCTTCCAGAAGTGGACAAAGAAGCAGAATCCCTTGCACCTATTTCCTTGGCATTTGCTAAGACTTTGACAGAAGTAGCCTCAAACCTCTTACTTTGTACTTGTCTCAATTGATAACTCTTTTCCCAGAACTCAGACTCATCAACCGAGATTGTTCTGTTGGCATAAAAGAACATCTACATAGAAGAAACATGAAGAGCATGATGTCACTGCATATAGACCACATAGCTTTCTTGGTAAGAAAATTTAACAGTGAAATTTATTCCATGTGTCAAGTGAAGTTTTTATTTGAAAGAGGGGAAGGGAGGAAGAGAGAGAGAGAAGAAAAGCTATCCAAATAATGAGAAAAAAAAAATTTCCAAATTCAGCTTTTAATCAGAAAATCTTAGGTGTTCATAAAAATTTTAAGGTGTTCCCAACCGATGAACTGATCACTGTCAAAAGATTGATAACTACAAAAACACCCTATAAAGTAAAGAATTCACAGAAATGCAAGAAAGCCAAACGTTGGAATGGAACAACAAAGTGGTCTGCAAAACCTCAATTACGATGGAGGCATCGAGAAGATTTTCTCAGATGATGTTTCTTTTACAAGCTATGAACTTCCAACCGTGGGATGTGGATACTTAAAGGACCAGTAGTTTTAGGCTTTGGACATAAGGTTACCTCTTCAAAAGGATCATCCAATGTTCCTCTGAAAAGCCAAGAATCAAGAATGTCCATATATGGTAATGAACTTCCAACAAGAACATAAAGCACCATTAAGTATGCTTCCTCCTGAAATTATCAGGACAGAGGCTATATGAACAAAAAGATTTTGTAAGAAGTTAGAAAACAAGATTGATACCAAGAAAATAGTCACAACCTCAACATCTTTCACAAGACAGACTTCATCGAGTTTCTTATAAAGATAATCTAGGATATGAACAGCCATTTCAGATGCTGGAATGGATGAATTAATCTCAAAATACACTTGAGGAATGGCTCCTTGCACAATTTGGAATAAAAATTCAGCACCTGAACAGAGACTAATATCAATAAAATTTTATCAGCAAATTCCATGAGAAGGTCTAAGCAGTCAACTCACAGTAACCTAAATACTAAACACAAAAAATAGGAAAGCAATATGTATACAAATGTTTAAGCAGCTTCCAGATAAAATACCAAGCAGCTGCCAAGAAACTTAACTTAAAGAACTCTAAAATGCACAAACCTGGATAAGGAACTTGATAATCCCAAAAGAGTGGGAGTGATTTCAATAGTAGGCTTAGAAATCTTAACTTCTTCTTTTAAAGCAATGTCTCTCAACCTCTGCAAAATCATAAAACTAAATTAATTTTGAAAAAAAAAATAACACAATTCAAAGCTTATCAATAACTGGAGAACTAAAAAGAGGTCTATGCAAATACCTCGAGCCATTGAGAAACAGAATTTGCAAAAGCCCTGAGAGTAGGCATAGTAGTCTCCAAATTCAATCGATTGACTTTCATTTGAACAAGCTGCAAACAAGAAGCGGCATACAAGAACTGATGTAGAAAATTGTGAAGGCAAGAAAGGGAAAGATGAGTGACATATATCCCATTATTGGAGAGACAAAATTTGTGCTCAGCTTCGTTCCAGCGGAAAATGGAACCGGACAGACCCTGCATCATTCGCAGGACACCTTTTACTACCTCCAGTTCAGTTGTCCTCGCCGTGGAGATAATCGGCGTCGCGTAATGTATTCCATCGCCGAAAAGTAAAGAAGCTTGTGTTGAGGCAGACATTGGTTGGTTTCACCAAATCAATCAAATAAACGTGGCAAGTGACCAGTATGATTATATGGTGAGGAGATGAGCATTCAGACTGACTGGACAACTGAATTTTCAGCGAGCAAAATGCTCAGCTCAGGGCCCATGCGCGTCTGTCTCAAAAGCAAATTTGGCTGCAACTGCAATGATTTGGAGCCCTCCTCAGTTCCAATTGGAGGTCGAGATAGAGAGTTTGCTCTTGTTTCTAGAATTCTTAGTTTTCATCGGATTAGGGATTACGCTTTATCTGCTGCTGGTTTTGCCCAAAATTCCCGTTTCCATTTTCCTTTTAACTCTTTAAAAAAAAAAAAAAATCAGGCACACATAGCTGGAGCCACTTGACATTTCACACAAGTTTTTTTTTTTTTCTTTTTTTGGGGGGAGAGGGAATGGCTAAAAATGTTTAAATCTGGCAAACTGGCATTTCCATACATGTATGATGGTCAAACTGACCATTCATCCATTTTTATTTTTCCTCAAAATAGTTCTCCATTTTTCTTTTGAAAGTGAAACAAAATAAAAAAATAAAATTGATTTTTTCTATAAGATAAAAGAAGATATTCGATTTTGTGTTGATCTATGAAAAGATCCTATTATTTTGCAAACCTACAATAAGTTTCCTAATATTTTTTTTTTTTAATACAGAAGAAATCACTAACAGATCGGATAACAATGTGGGCTACATAGTAAGTATAACCCTTCTTTAAGCTCCAAATTAGTGCTAATAATGTAAATGACAGAAATTGAACTCGATACCTCCACATCCTACCATTTTCGTAAAAGGTAGGATATCAACCAAGTCACACCTTGATTAGTTGATCCTTAATACTTTTCTCTGTCATACAATATGGTCCTTCTATCAAAATTTCTTAATTTTCCGTCAATTTCAGGCAGATCAATTTTCCTATTTTCTCTCCTTTTTCTCCCTTACGTTTTCTTAACTAAATCGAATGAACAAATTAAGGGGGTGTTTGTGATTGCTCGTGCTTATTGGCTTTTTCAACCTTAAGTGCTTGTGATAAGCATTTATTCATGAGCTGCTCTAATTAACTTTTGAAAAATGGTCTAGTAAGCAGCTTATTTTTTCCAAAAAAATTCATGTCAAACAAGTCATATACACTATCTTTAAACCAAAATGTGTATATAAGTTGTTTAGACTAGCTTATACACAATCCTAAACATCCTCTGAATTGAAGTTCTCTTCTTTTTCAGAAACAGTGGAAGGTGAGCAATCGACAAGGATGAGATGAGCGGTGGCCATATTGAATCTACTTCTTCTTGTTTCCTCATTTGTTATGCCTATTTTTGTTCATCCTTAATCATTTTCTACTACCACCACCACCAACAAAACCAATACAATCATATAAAACATACAAAATTCAATAAACCCAACAAATTCAAAACTCAAACAAGTAGAAGAGTCTCCACATGGTTGATTTTCTAGATTATTTGAATGATTTTACCATTTTTTCTAATGTTTCAAAGTTCCTTCAGCAATTGGATATTTCTTGTTCTCCAAATATTTGGGTAAAGAAAGGTTTTTTCCTTTAATTTCAGAAACATGCAAAGATTTTTTCTTCAAAGCTGAAGATTTCTTTGAAGAAGACGACACTTCCTTCCTCTTACACTTAATTGATTTCTTTCCTATAATTAAAATTAGAGATATGGATTGTATATAGAATCTCAATTAATTGTGCTTCAACGGAGTTTTTTATGTAGATGGTAGGTGTATAGGGGAGTTTTGATTTAAGTAGTAGGTAAAGGTGTAATTTGATTTGGTATATTATTGATCTAAACCATAAGCTTTTAGAGAGTAAAAACACAAACATGCAAAATTTAACCATTAAACAAATAGAAATCAGAACCAGACATAGTATTCCACACATAATTGATTAAGAAAATACACTGAACTAAACTTAAAAATAACTCAGATAAAGCTTTCAAATTCCTTTGATTCCAACACCAAATAGGTTTCCAATATTTTCAATTACAGATTCTTCAACCAAAAAATTTCAAAAATCCTAAAAAACTCTAACTCACTACTCACTCTAAGATGATTCCTAGTTTCAAATTAATTTTTAAATAGGAACTGAAATTCCAAATAATCTCTAATTTTTACAAACAAAAACCCTAATTCCTAATTACAGAAAGAAACTGTAAAAACGAAAATGGGAGCTTACTCTTCCTTTTTTCTCTCTCTCTCTCTCGATTTTTTGGAAATTTCCCCTCTCTCTCTGGATTTCAGAAGCTCCCTGTGACACCTCAAACTTAACCCTACATCGTTTTGACGTTATTTTATTGCATAAAGTGCATTTTCATTTAAAACCCATTATATATGATATGATATATGCTTTAAGTATGAAAAATATGAATTGAATAAGATTAATAAACTATGTTTTAAGTTCGTTTATCGTCAAAAGACATAAACAAAGCAAATTAGAGTTTTTGGCTTGGGCAACCTGAAAAATGTTGGAAACGCGTAAAATATAAAGCAAATGATTTTGATGTTTTGAGATATAGTTATTAATATGTTTTTAAGAGTTTCGGAACCTTAATTTTACGACGACGTCGTACGGTTTCAGTTCTGTGAAAATCGTCGAGATTTTAGAGTCGAATTAGGGCACTGACCAAACCGCGAATAATTTTCGGATACTTATTTTTACGAAATTTCAAACACTTGTTATACTTATTATTTTGACACCAAAATCATTTTAAAATTGGTGCTGGAGCAGAGTAATGGGCTAGAATTTGAAAGTGAAATAAGTGAAGGAAGTGAAGAAATAGAAAACTTAAGGGTTAAGTTTACAAAGGGTAAAAATAGAATTTTTGGGCAAATTTGAAGTAGCTGTTAGAAAGAATGAAGAAAGAGAGAGAAAAGAAAGAGAAAAGAGAGGGAAAAACTTTGATCCAAAGCCTTGAAAACATCTCTAAGGCTTGTAGGAAGGTTATAGGTGTTAGGAAGTGAAGAAAATGGCTGAAAAGTGAGAGAGAAATAGAAAACAGTAGAGAGAGAAAAATTTTGGGTTTTGAACCAGTGTGAGGAGCCAACTTTGTGAGCTTAAATCTTTCAATCTAGCATGCATGAAGGAATTTGGCTCTGATCGTTCAATAGAGGGTGTGTAGAGGAAGAGAATAGTGGTCGTAGCTTACCGGAAAGCCACCGGAGGAGGACGTACGGTTATCGAAAAGTTGGCTGGAAGGCCACTATTTTCGGCAGAAATCAGAAGGAGGAAGGAGGAAGATGACCCAAAACGCACGATAGGGCTGCATTTTGGGTAAGAGGCGCGTGGACGAAACGGCAGGCGAGGGTTGCGTTTTGATCAGATCCTCAACGTCCAAAACGACGCCAGGGCTCGCGCTTTGACGCCAATAGCGCGCCCAGCACCTGTTTTCGATAAAAATTACATTTTGGCCCCTGAACTTGTTTCCCCCAAGCATTTTAGCCCTTTTAGGCAGTTTTTACAATTATTTTTAATTGCAATTTAGTCCTTTGATTTTAATTAATTATATTTTTGCCCAGAAATGTTTATAAATTATTTTTAGGACCTTTCCAATCTAATTTCGACGTACTGAATCCGTTTTTGACGTCAGAAATTAATTTTGAGATCGTTTTAATTCCAAAAATTAAAGATTAAATATTTGTTAGAGATTTTTAATTATGATTTTGATTGATTTATTATTTTGTTTAATTAAAGATTATTTTTTGTTTTAATAATTATAATTATTGTTAATTATAATTATTATATGATAAATAGAGTCTGTTAATTATTTTTAATATGTTATTAAATGATTTTAAAATGGAAATTTTACGGATTGAGTTAAAATTCATAGAAAATAAAATGGATTAAATTTAAAACTCAATTATTTTAGAGAATTGAATATTTAATCATGCATCATAGCACATATGAATGACTTATATGATTAATTGGACATTGTTGCTGTGTTATACATTATAGGAGCATCGAGTTTTCAAGCGGCACGGGGTAAACAACCCGAGGCACACCCGAGCTCACAGCAGTGAGATAAGTGTTAAACCTACTTACTTATATGTTTGATTTTTGACTTTGTTAGTTTGTCAAATATTTTATATTGAACTGTTTGGATTGATATTGAAGCTCGATCATCTTTGATATACGTAAATGTATTTTATATGATTATATTGAACTGTTTGGACCAGTACTGAAGCCCGGTCAATTGAAAATGTTTGATATATGAATTGTGATGTTTATGGTTCCTGAATCGGTACTGAAATCCGACCAGTTGAATTATATGATCTGATATTAGATATATATGTTGCTTAAACCGATACTAAAGCCCGGTTGCATGACTATATGAAATATGAAGAAATGAAATGTATGCTATATGAATGCATTTCCACAGGACTTAAAAATGACCGTTGTGATTATCGTAGCCAGTGTTTGCAAATTTCACGAAAGAAACCTACGGTTTCTATGTGATTTGACGGAAAGACCTACGGGTCCTATATGATATAGAAACACCTACGGGTCTTATATGTTACAGAGTGATCTTTGGATCTTACAGAGAAAGGTTGATCTTTGAATCCCTATGACCGACGGTTTTCCGGGTCTTATATGTTTACTGACTAGCTATGGTTACTTATTTGCTATGTAATTCTTGGGGCAACACTTGGTCGATAAATCACAACTAAAGAAAAGGAAAGACATGTCATATGCATCTTATGATATTGCGATGACTATACATGATATATATATGACCTGAAATGATATTGTTTGATATGTTATTATAAATTGCTTTATATGTTGACTATAAATGATTTTGGTTTACACTTACTGAGTATGCGACTCATAAAAATCGCAATATGTGTTTTAGGTCTGTAGTCTGAGTGAGTTAGACACTTTCACCAACCTATACACAGGTTGGTACAGCTGAAACCTCGGCCTCTCTCCCTCACACCACGTCATTTGTAAATGCTGCATATAGTTTTTGGTTTATGCTTTGTTTTGTAATGCATAATGATATGTTTTTGGCATGTAAAGTATGATGGGCTATGTATATTATGAATTTTGGAGCAACAAGTTTCATATAACATTTTGATATATGTAAATTAAGGTTTGTAAAATGTGAAGTTAATATTGGCTTAATGTTTTTGACATTTTTACATGTGATGTTTTAACAAGATTAAAAAGGTAATAATATGTTATAAAAAATGACAAGTTTTATGACGTAAGGATATAAGAGAGGATTTTACACTCCCTCTTCATCCAGACGTTGCCTCTGCTATTTGTAGGCCGAGACTCTCTCTTCTTCCCTCTGATCTTTATCTCCAAGCAATAGTACCATCCAATCATTCCCCTCCAGCT
This sequence comes from Croton setiger, assembly GCA_948099555.1. Lineage (NCBI taxonomy): Eukaryota > Viridiplantae > Streptophyta > Magnoliopsida > Malpighiales > Euphorbiaceae > Croton > Croton setiger. The sequence continues at coordinate 13,895 of CANUEY010240611.1, forward strand.
CAGCTTAATCCATCATTCCTTTTGCCCATATAACACGTCGTTGGAGCTTTTGCTCTCGCCTCGCCCGCGCCTTCATCATCATCCTTTCGTACTGTTTTCTATACGCTAGTTGATAGGAGACGAAGTACTATTTTCTATTTCCTTTCACGCGTTTCTATTCTTTCATTTTCTTTTTTTTTCCCTTGGTCAAACGACGTCTTTTCATGATGAAGTGCTGCCGTTTTGACGTTGAAATTAAGAAGGGCAATTCTGAATCGAACCTACTCTGGTTCGATTCAGCTCCTGATTTTTATTTCATTTTCCTCCTACTTTTTCATTTTTTTTCTTCTTTTAAATCCTTTCTTTTCACCATTTTTCTTTCCATTCTTTTCAATCACGCCCTTCTCTTTCATTTCCTTCCTCCAATTGTTTTTTTTTTTCTCTTTTTTCCTTTTTCTTTTTTTTTCTTTTTTCAATTCTTCTTTTTTTTTCTAATTCTTTCAAATTTTTCTTTTTCTCTTTTTTTCTTTTATTCTTCTCTTTTTTAATTCTTCTCTCTTTTTGTTGATTCTCTCTTTTTTTTTTCAACAAAAATAATAAATAAATAAAATTTACAATAAAAAACATTCACTAAAATTGAAATTAAAATGAATTGAAAAATATTTAATTAAACTCTTCTCTTTTTGTATTAGGAATTTTTGATTTTGGATTTTGAGCAAAAATCGAGTGTCAACAACGGCCCAGGTACATAGGAGCAGGTTGCGCATGTGAGAAATTGATAATATGGCCCAAGTGTAAAAGGAGTAGGGTGCTCATTCGAAGCGTTAATATACCCCATTGGCAAAAGGGGGCCTACTAGTCAAGGGTCTTAAACCAAAGGTAAATGACCGTTCCACCAGTCCATCATCGATATAAAAAAAGTCCCGTAGCTCGGGGTGTAGGTGTTGTACGTTGAAAGGTCACAGGTCACATTCCTGCCATTTTAGAACTAGATCGCAGTGGTCCTTCTAGGAGATGATATATTAGTCTCCAAGATGGTCACAAGCTCTAGCCTCTACTGGTCTAGAATCAAATTGCAGCAGTTCTTCTAGAGGACAGTGTATCAATCTTTAGAGCGGCCATGAGATTAGACCTGAGGGTAGCGGGTATTTGTTTTTTCCTGAGAAAAATAAAGAATATGTAAGGTCACATACTAGTGTATCTTCTATATCCTTATGTACTTACTAAAGAGTGCTAACAAATTATATTAACAGGCATTTGAGCATTTAAGTAAAATTGTTACAATAAATAACAAATATACTAAATAAAAGAAGGAAAAGTAAAAAGGATAGATTACACTTTCTATGACCAAAATAGTATATATTTTAATGAAACACAATCTGAGCAATCCAACTCACGAGCTCAGGCAGAAAGTGTGTTCTTTCTTCCTTTTATACCTTTATCTGCAACCAAAATGTTAAAAACTATATTGAAATACGAGACTAAAATGTTAAAAACTATATTGAAATATGAGTGCAACAATATGAGCTGCGAGCTCTAGTGAAAAAGTAGCTACTTGAAAGGTAGAGATCTAAATAACTAATTTGGATGTAGCTATTTATCTTCTCTAGAATTTGCATAAGCACATTATAACTAATTAACTAAATTATAATAAACGGATGATAAAGCGTGAGTATTCCTACTAGTTCAGTTCAGGTATAAAGTCACACAAAATTAGATGATAAACGATGGAGGGATATAATCTGATACATCACATGTTCTAACTACCTTAAAACAACACATTTCTCACATATCTCTCATTTCCTTTTCATTTTTTTTTTTATTTCTCTTACATTATTAAAACAAAACTAAATATGTATTCTGGAAATTCTAAACAAAACTAACATGGAAAAGACAAACAAAACTAAATATGTATTCTGGAAATTCTAAACAAAACTAACATGGAAAAGACAACGCTTCTAACTTAAAAATTAGATTAAATTTTCAAATAATTTATAGAAAATCACAGTAGATGTCATATTTTTTAAAATATTAACTATATATATCATATTTTCTGGATTATTAAATAATATTATATTCTAATTATTAATATTAATTTGCAGATTATAATAAATATATATATTTGAGTAAATATGTATGGGTATCATTATATTGGTGAATACAAGTATTGACTATATCAAATATAATAGTTGAATTTTTTGAAATTTTTTTAAAATAAAAATGTAAAAACTGACCTTTATTAATATTATGTACGAATTAATAAAAAGGCTAGTTTCTTTCACAATATTAATATTAACATTAATAACCCTGAAAATGCCTATAAATATATTGACTCCTGAAGCATACTATGTCAGAATTTTTGTTTTAGAGAGTGAGAAAGAAGGAGAAATGAGTAGTTCAAAGTCTAATTCTTCACTGCTACTCCTTTCAATGCTTCTTTTGATTACTTTCTCTCATTTTGCTGAGGTATATATGTTTACATATCCTTTATTTCTTTTTTCAGATAAAATATATTTTAATTTTATTTGTGAAATTTCTTGATAGGCCAACTTTTCAATGCTTCATCCTTCAGGTAAATAAAACATCATATATATTCATTTGGTAAAATTTATAAAATAATGTAAATTAAAGAAAGATTTATTGTTTCTGGAACAGATTGTAATGCAAGATGTACATACAGATGCTCAGCAACTTCACACAAGAAGCCATGTATGTTCTTTTGCTTAAAGTGTTGCTCAAAATGCCTATGCGTTCCACCAGGCAGTTATGGTAACAAAAATCTTTGCCCTTGCTACAATAACTGGAAGACCAAGGAAGGAGCTCCTTTATGCCCTTGATTCTCATTCTACTACTTTCATTTTTCCATAATTTTCTTATTTGTTGCCATTTCTTTCTTAAGACCCAGCTTTTTTTCAAACTTAAATGTTTCAAGGAGGAGGATAATAGGGTAGGAATCCAATCTGGGTCATCCAGGAGGAATGGCCATTATGGCTAGCTAGGCTTGCACCTATTTACATGTTACTTCTTAATGTTTCAAAGATTGCCAATTTTCATATATTTATTATTATAAAATGGAAAATTCATAAATTGGGTGTTTCAACTTTATTAAATGTTTTAATTTGATGTCTAATCTTTTTATTTTTCCAAAAGATTGTTGGAATATATTTATGATGTTCAAATTAGTGCATTTTACATATGTATCTCACCAAAAAGTTAAATTATCCGAAAAATACAATAACACTCAATAAAAACGAGCCATGTGGCTGCGACTAATGGTCCATGTACAATTTTAATATTGACTCACTAATTTTTTTTAAAAACTTTTTTATAAAATAATAATAAATAAATAATAATAAATTAAAAAAAATTCTCTTCTTTCCTTAGTTGAATCTGCATTTCTTCCATTCCTTACCACTTTGTGTCTGTTTCCCTTAAAACAATGGAAAGTGGAGGTATTCAACAACAATTTGTTGGCTGATTTCATCGCCATTTTCAACATTATAATCACAGTAATGTTTCGTTTATTATTTTCAGCAAGCAGAACGAGGAAGGTGAGGAGTTTTTCAATTTTTATTATTTCGTTTATTTTATTTCATAAAAATTAAAAACAAATATTTGCTAAATCACTATTGAAATTCCATGTGGACTCAGCCACTTGGCTCGTTTTCATTGGTTGTTATTGTATCTGCTGGACAGCATAATTTTTCAGTAAACCACATGTGCAAAATGCATTAATTTGAGCATCATAAATAAACTTTAGACACTCTTTTGACAAAATGAAAAAGGAGGGATACCAAATTAAAACATTTAACAAAGTTCTTAGAATAAAAATAAATTTATCAATTTCCCTTGGAAAATTGATATGCGGATTTAGAGTAGATAAATTGATTTTTTATTAGGTTATTGAGTTTTGGCTAATACACCATATTGAAACTGATTGAAAAATAAAATAAAAAAATATGCACCACCATTCCAAATGCTCATAAATCAAATAGCACGTAATATTTTATTGTTCTTTGTTTCTTTATTTAAAATAAATAAGGTGTATTAAGCACAACACAAAAACCTGATAATGTATTTATTATAAGCAAAATATAGCAAATGATCTCTAACATAATTGGTTATTGAAATTAAAGAGTTTAAATTTTAATAACTTAATTTGAAAATTTAAGATGCCATTAAAAAAGAAAAAGAAAACATAGAGACGTACAAAGATCTAAGATTAAGTATGAATTTAAAAAATAATTATCCATATTAAAATAAATTATTTTAATATTTAAAAGTACCAAAGGATATCATCAAATAGTATGAACTACTTTTTGTTTGGTGGCAGGTTAAAAGAGAAACAATTTATGAAAAACTAATTACAAGAATATGTTGAAGTTGGTGGAGGTGTGAATTTTAAAGCCAAAATAATTATTCAGTATAAATCAAATCTTTCAGGATTGATTTTGATTCCTGAAGTTGCCTTCTCTGCTATTTATTTTCATCTTCTCTGCTATTTGGTGCTGCGATTTTGCTTTTGGTTACTTAATCCTTCATCAATGGCCTTAACAGCTATTTTGCTTTCCATTGATTTGCTCTATTAATTTGGTGCTATGATTTTGCTTTTGATTCACTGATTCTAGAGTACAACCTGGGTTACCCAAGAGGAATGGTCATTATGGCTAAGCTTGCACCTATTTACATGTTACTATGGGTTTATTCCTTTTTTCCAATTGAATATACAGTTAAAGATTGCCAATTTTCATATATTTATTATTATAAAATGGAAAATTCATAAATTTAGTCTCCCAACTTTGTTAAATATTTCAATTTGATTTGTTTAGATTTAATGCATTTACATATGTGTCTCATCGAAAAGTCAAGCTGTCCGGCAGATATAATAACATCCAATGAAAACGAGTCCGAATCCTCCTTGAGTTCATTGGCTAGTATCTAATCTATTGAAATAATTAATTAAATAATTAATATTAGAGTCATTTTCTTAAGTTTTTCTTAATTTTTTCTAGTAAAAATAATAAGTTAAGTGATGATTTCAATAATATGATGTAAATCTTATTTTGATCCTGGCGAAATAAAGTGTAGGGTTCACAACTAACTGTCTGTAACAATTAATTATCTTTAACACCCGTATGACTTGCAGCATCTTTCCCTCACTTTTTATTCCCTCCAACCACTAAAAGAAATTATAGTACTTATCTAAACTTATTTAAATGTTCGGAGGTAGTTTTTTTTTTTTTTTTTTCAAAAGCTTGTTCTACCAATGCAACATTTTGAATTAGTACAGTGGATGTAGCATATCTATTTTTTTCTTCAAACCATATAGATCCTAGTTTTTTTATTCATATGTACTCGTAATAAATATTTGTTATTTGATTTTATAATAATTTTTAATTATATTTATTAATTGTATGTATCATAAAGTGACTAACCTTTTTTTTTTACATTTGATTTAAATAAATAATGCATTTTTTTTCAATTTATATATTAGCTCTCATTTGAATATATATTGTAAATATAGTTTATAAATATATATATATATATATATATATTTATATACCTATTTTATGTATTTATATATATTAAAAAAATATAATACATAAATTTAGATTTATATATCTATTTTATTTGTTCATATATATTCAAAAAGAATTTAGTATATGAATGTAAATTTATATACTCTATCTTAAATCTTCTATCCATCTATAGTGTATATAAAGATAAATTTATAAACTATAATTTTCCTATATGTATTATTTTATGATTTTGATAATTACGTGCATAGGATTGATTTGTGAAATAATACATAAACGTAAATATAGACTAATAGTATAATATGATATTTATATAGTTTTTAAAATCTTGTTTAATTCTTATTACATTATAATTTTTTCTTATAAATAAAATTAAATTATTAAACTGCTAATCATTTATCTCATATCTTATATAAAAAATTACAAAAATATTTACAAGTACTTAATTATTTTAAGATTTTATACACCCATTAAAAGATTTGTATTGATAGTATTAATAATTTAAAATTATAGTACCTAACAAAATGCCAGTACTATTAATTTTAATTTTTATAAAAGTCAAATTTATTTATTTTAATAGATTTTAAATATGGACGTTTATCAAATAAATATATTTGTTATTATATGCACATTTGTTTTTATATATAAGAATTCATTAAGCTACTTAAAAATTGGAGACCTCAATCATAAGAATTTACTTTAAAATCAAAATAATTAATTAATTAGACCAAAGAACACGGCAGTTGCTCAAATCCTAAATATAAATTGAAACTGTGAGGCCAAATTAGATTTATGAAATAAATAATTTTAAAAATAAAGTGAATGTGTGAAATTTTTATTTATAGCAATGTGTAAAATTAACAGAAATTAGATGAAATGCGGAAAAATCATAGACCACCAACTAATTCACTTAATCTTAAAAAAAGAAAAAATTAATTCACTTGATCGAAATAGCTACTTAATTAGTATTTTTTTTTATTGACAATAAAAGTATCTTAACTATACATGATAATTTTAAACTAAAGCCACATATCAATTTTTATTTTTTTAATTAATTACGAGATATTTTAGACATGTTCCAATTATAATTAGTATCATTAAACTATAGTTACGTCTAAATCAATTATTATTCTAACTGGATAGCTTGCTTTTGAAAACAAAGATTTGAACTCAAATTTTAAATAATTGCGTACATGAATGTGTTTAAATTCAATATTATTTTAAGTAACTTATCAACTTACGCTTTGAGATTGATTTGTTGAACTAATATTAGTGAATGAAATTTTTTATTATAATAAAAAAATTAATCAATGAAATTTATGTTTTATTTTAAGAAAAATATAAAGAATAAACGATTTTTGAAAAAATTATTAAATAAAATTTTCATTTAATATATAGTGCATGGAGCGGGGGTTGGAATAATTTCAATTTCTGGATAAGGAACCGTGACTGCTTTGGGCATGGTACAGATAGATGGAGTTGAGTGAGCATTCAGTGGTCGATGAAACGACAGAAGGCGCCATGCCCTCTCGAAATTTCAGTCATGGAAGATGGAGGAAACGACAATCTAAACAGTTGATTGGCTCTCAATAATCCCATTTTCACTTTCATTATTAATTGCAAATGTTATAATTCTGGTTTATTGTTTGTTAGTGTTGGCCATCACTAAACCACATCCTCTCCTTGTGGCTATTTCTTCTTCTTCCTCTTCTGTTTTGGGGCCCAACTTCATATATAACTAACCCCCTTTTCAACTTCTACCTCTGCTACGCAAAACCGCTGCTTGCTTTCTTTTTGGTCAGTTTACTCTCTCTTTTTCTCTGCATGTCTTCATGTTTTAAATTTCTAACACATTTTTTTTTTCTTTTTGAACCTTGGAATTTGGGTCTTTTATTTCAATATATCTAGTGAGGTTTGATGAACATTTTTTTTAAAGGATTTGTTTGTTGATCAGCCTCTTGGAACTATTGTACACTTAGGTTTAATCACACATCATGGCCAATTTTTTATGAATAAAATGAAAAATTTGAACTTTTTAAAGCTCACTCAGTTCATGCCTGGATTCTGGATTGTGTGTTTGTAGTACAAGGAACTTTTTTTTTTGGTTCACCAATTCTTAAATTCTATTGGAACTTTTTTAGAACTTAATAGTTTCTGAAATGATCTTAATAGGGGTTTGTCTAAATTTGTTAACTTGGTTCATGTAGTAAAAGATTGCTTTCCTATGCACATTAATAAGTTTTAAAATGAGACTTAATTAGGAATGGAGGGGGTAAAATCTTCTATGCTGATCAACCACAGATGTCAGATATCATATTTTTCAAATATTATGGTTTATTTGCCATTTATAACATCTTAAAACTTGATTATATATGAATTCAACTGTAAGACAATCACTGTAGAGAGAAAATTTTCTTGATCTTTCGCAATGTGATTTCTTTGCTGGATAGAAGTCTGTTTTAAAGCTAATGTTGTGAATCTGTGTTGTTCCTAAATAAAAAATTGAAAGTTCAAAATTTTTTCTTTCTTTCATTTTCATGTTCCGAAGTATAGATGATGCATGGGGTTTCATGATTTTTTTTTATCATATCCTTCTGATGTGACCTCTAGGGTATGGAGTATTTTGGAATTCTCTTCTCTGAAGATTTTTTCACGCAATATACAGGCAGTTTTTGACACTGTAAATAATTTTCTTGTTCTCACTTAAGCATTGAGCTGCTATAAGGAATGCTGGCTGGTATCATTTAATTTATGTGTTGATCTTTCCCATGGCACTTAAAGCAAGCAAGGTCTCAAGCAGTGCTTTTTTGACTCAACGCACAAGTACCTCTAGATCAAGTGGAGTTATATTTTCTTTTGCCAAGTCACTGCCTCAAATCAAGTTACATCCTATTAATCAAGGAATTGAGCTGCGGCAGCTCAGTAGTGCACATCTCTTGACAACAAAATTGGGTTCATGTGAGAACTTTTGGGGAATACATGGACAGCAGCCTGTTGTCTCTCGGAAATCTTCTATATTATGCCATTCAACAAGAACTCCTGGAACTGAAGAAAAAGAGCGTGTTAGACCTTATGTAGATACCTCTGATAGCACCAGGTCATACTAATTAAAAAACTTATAGTTTTCTTTAGCCAAATCAAATTTCTTGCCATTCTATGCTTAGATTCTTCTTTCTTATATCACTGTGCTTTATTTATTTTTGTTAAAATATTTTATTGTCGTTGATGGAGACTACTAATTCCATTCCTCTTAACCCGAAGTATGTACTGGTATGGTTTGTGAAGAATAATAGTGCATGGTTTCGTAACATGGATAATTGTTGCATAAGAATGTCAATAACAAATGTCCAACCATCTAACATGTGAAACAGGATTGACTGGTGATAATATTTTACTGTCACTTCTTAGTTGTTGTATGGGTAAAATAGGTTTTAGTTACCTTCAGGCTTAAACTGTGATTTGTAAAAGGGAATGTGCAGACAATTTTATTTTCATTTTTATCTGTGGGAGCAGTGCATTAGAAACAAATGCTGAAGGAAAAATACAACATCATGTATCTTCTTCATCCTGAAGTATAATATGAACATGCATGCGTGAAAAAGTACTGTACTTTTGGTAACGATAGATTCATTTGTTGGTCTTGAGATTGGTACAATGGTACTGCAAAAATCATCATATCCGAACATCCTAGAAACAAATGACTACATGGAGAAATGTCTTGTTCGTAAAGAAGTGCATGTAACTAATGTTCAGACAATACTATTGCAGGAGTGACTTCATTTTTGTTAGAAAACATCAAATATTGAATATGTTCCACAGTTTTACTGACTTCTTAAATTGCTTCACTAAATATTTGTGATTATCCTGTAGTTTTTAACTGTCACGACTATGATCATTAGTTCAAAAGTCAAAAGCTATGATTTAATAAACTGGAGTGATAAATGATACTCACAGAATAATTAATGATGTGATCTTGATTTCCCTTTGGTGGGGTAATTGATGTGAATGAACTATTGATTATATAAAAACTTCAGCTAACTTTATACTTATTCTCAATTTCACAAAATCTTATAAACATACTGTCCCTGCATAAATTAATATGGTTCATTCAGAAGAAGTTCCTATTCTTTGTCATCACAACACTTGGAAGCATACATGTCATTCATTTCTCTTAATAAAAATATTCTGTAATCTACCACACTAATTTTTTTTTGTCTGTTGGTTCCTTGGTTATGTTTTCCTATTTTGCACAATTTTAATGTTTCAAATAATCATTTCGTTTGTGCATGGAAGAGGAGTTGCTAACCATTCTTAATGATTCTCTTTTTTACGCATCTTCGTTTTTATTTTGTTTAGCATTCAGAGATTCAGTTGGAACTTTTAACTGATAGCAAACTCTTTTGTATCAGTGCACAAAATGGAGAAGAGGAAGATGAGTGCTCTTTCATGCCAGGGAGAGTTATTCACTCAAGTCAGGGCTTAGCTGAAGCTTGTAAATTTGTACATAATGATGCAAAATATGTAAATGAAAGAGCACGCAATGACATCATCTTACTTTCACGGTAATATATTGATCCTATTTTCACTTATTTGTAATTAATAAAGCTTATCATCAATTCATTCATTCCCAATAGCAACTGTTAGCTTGATGTGATAAGAATGCTTCCAGTCTAGAATATTTTAGGATTAAAGAAATAATATGGTGAATGCAAATTTGTTCTGAAATGTACGCGAGTTCTTCAAAACTTTGAAATTTAAGCTCATTCAGTCCCATAAATATTTTATTCAAGTTGAATCTTAGAAGGAAAAAAAAGTGCTTTTATTTACTGTGAAATTTTCAATTTAGTGTGGCTTAAATTAATAGATTAACAGTAACTTTGCTCTGTCCACACTTTCATCTCCTTTCTTTTTTAGAATTGTTTTTAATGTGTAATATATCTGTTCATGATTTCCCAATTTATCTGACAGTGGAATTATGAGGTTGGATGCCCGTGTGCGCAAAGATTTTGCTATTCTTGGTTCAGGATTTCTTAAACTTGATGGTAAATCTTTTTCTTTTTTCCAGAATCAATAACTCTTACCCAAAGGCATTTGAAGTACCGCAATCTATTACCATCAGAATCTTATTGAAAAGTAGAAAAATTTATTGCTGCTGAAGACTTTAGTTTCTGTTCTTTTATATTTAGAGATTTGGGAGGGAAATTTCCTTTAAAGGAAATCACTGGTTTCTATAGTGAAGTAGACACTTAACTGTTAAAGCTATTTAGGTGGGGTTTACAACATGGTGATGAGAAAGCTTCATTAAGAATTCTATTTTGTTATGATGTGAAATACTTCCATGAGGTCTCTAATATGTTCCCTTTCTTTTCTGTATTATCTTTTTCTCATGGTAGCTCGAGCGAGAGAGGATACTGAAAAAATTGACCGCAACATGAAGAAGAAGGCTGAACGTATTCAACATATTGCTACTGTGTGTACATCTATAGATTCCTCTTTCTTCTTGAGAATTGAAGTTCAATTTTAATTAACTTGAAGAAAAAGCTTTGTATTTTTCTACAATTGTTTGATTATTTTATCGTCCTGTAGATTTTAAAGGACAGAGCTCAATCTAGATTGAAAACTGCAGCAGATAAGCATTGGAGTGATGGAGCCTTGGAGGTACCTGCCTGTTCTGTTTCCATGTCTCGTCATTCTTTATATTGTTGATTTGCAAACTTACATTGTTTCATATCTCAATATTTCTGAAGCCATATCTCCACTTGTTTGTGGTACTAACAGCTGCTTGCTCTTGTTTTCTAAATCATCGTCAGACTATCTCATAAGTTCTAACTCTAGCATCACCCAGCATAAGTAAAATGTTTGTCCCAATAAATAGAATTAGCTATATGGAAACTTCCTTTCATCATCATCCTGTTATGATGCTCTAGTTTTACTATGACTGGCAACCACCAAAATGTCAAATGTTGCTTACCTGATATTCTAGTATTTGGACAATAGCTGACTAGTGAAAATAGTGCCAATAGCTAACAACTTTCCGGTTACCGATCTTTGTTTTAGTCTTTTAGGTGATGCATTGGAATTTTTTCCTTCCACTATAAGAATGCTCTGTTCCTTTGCGTCAATAAGGGAACTTTGAAAATGGGATTTTCCCAACCAAAATATAATCTAGACTGGAACAGACGGCATCAATAAGTAGGCAAAACTATTTTATTTTTCAATGACCCCATTGTGATATTAGCATATTTTATTGTACAATCTATTTCAAAGTAATGAATAATGCATAGTATGAGAATTGATGTGATATTCCTTGATGAAACCTTTGGATTCTTTTCAAGGCTGATTTGCGCCGTGCTGATTTCCGTGCCAAGCAAAGAGCAATGGAAGATGCCTTAATGGCCTTGGAGGTGAGCCCATTACCAATTTAATCAGCAGTCCTGGTCTATGCATTTAAAAATTGTGGGGTGGACATAGGACAATGAATCTTGTCTACATTATCTCAACGTTTGATAACCTGCTTATGGTTATTAATGAAATATTCTATTATAACCATAGATGTTTTCTTTTTCTGTTCATTTTTTTGCTTATGGAAAAAGTAATTTTCATGTTTTTTGTTCAGTTTGTCAAGAATATTCATGATTTGATGGTGAGCAAGTTGTACAATTTGTAAGTTCTTTTGTGAATGGTTCTCTTCCTTATTTTTATTTTTTAATCTCCCTGATTGTTTCCAAAATTTGGAAGCCTCAGTCACTAATTTCTAAGAGTCTATTGACTACCAGCCCTCTGCAGAGAGAAAAAGGTTCACCATCAACTAATGACATTCTTGGACGTGTAATGCTTGAGAAAAATGGAAGGACTTTGGATTTCTTCCCTGGAGAAGTTTCTACCGATCGTATTACTGCTATTCAGGTCCTAAAATTACTCCGCCACTAGAGTATAATTTTCTCCAGTTCTCTTATGGTTCGTATAATGTTACATTTGATAATGTACAGGAAGCATACTGGAGTATGGCATCTGCTCTCTCCGAAGCTGACGGCATTGACTATACTGATCCAGAAGAGGTTTGACACTGTGCTTCCATCCCCAATACAATTTCTGTCTTTGCCTATTTATTTACTCTTTCCTTTTCTGGAGCAGCTTGAGCTGTTGATTACAACACTTATAGATCTTGATGCTATGGATGGTAAAAGCAGTGTATCATTGTTGGCAGAATGTTCAAGCTCTCCAGATGTTAATACAAGGTAAACCTACTTACCCATCTTTCCACTTAGGTTTTTTATGCAAGTGCATTTTTATTTTCTGCGCAAGTTGTTCTTTATACCCTCTTCTAGAAATGGATGGTGGGATTTATATTATTGTCAATGCTTTTCCTTGAAATTGTTGTATTTCATTAATCATTTTCATCTTCAGTGTTTTATTTTATCATAAATAACCTAGTAATATATATTAAGATTTACTGATCATGCATTTGACAGAAAACTCAAGCAATAAGTATAGAAGAGAATCAATGCTGTTTGTGGTAACCTTGCCTCTTGTTAAAATATAACTCAAGTATTTTACACTTTTAACCAAACAAACAAACAAGTTTTGTTTATAGCAAACAGAATCTCATTTCATATGACACTATCCCAATCATGTTTCTTCTTCCCTTTTTGCCCTTTAGTTATTTTGGTTAGTTTTCATTTGTGGTGCAGACAAGCATTGGCGAATGCTTTGGCCACGGCCCCATCATTGTGGACACTTGGAAATGCAGGCGTGGGAGCTCTGCAGGTTAGTTCTCTTCTCTTTCTAGAAAACAAACAAGTTATGAACACAAAGTCATTATCTTTTCCCATAGTGACTTGGATTTGATTACAGAGACTAGCGGAAGATAGAAACCCAGCAATTGCTGCAGCAGCATATAAAGCAATGAATGAGCTTAAAAAACAGTGGGAAATAGAGGAAGGAGACAGTTGGAGGTTTACGATGAATAAAAAATTCGAAAATGACGATGATGATTCAAGTACGGAGTAATAGTAAGCATTCATAGTCATACACGTGTAGATATCTATGTAGGTATATGAGGTGCAGGTTAATCCATCTAATGATCGTTAGGGGCAAAGATGCTAATGTAATGAAAAAGGGCTCTCATATTTTCTTAGTCCTTTACTTAATATCCAAGTAATGCTTAAAGGATTCATGTAATTAATTCTGATTATTTGTCAATGTTAATTATGAAGCTAATACTATGTTGGAGAAAAATGGAAAATGAAGAAGGCATAAATTGGATAAAATTGATAAAGTTCTTCAATCTCACCTTAAATTTGGATAAAATTGAAAGTAACTTTTTTGATTGTAAACGTGATTAAAACTGTAATAAACACAAAGCAAATGAAACGCGGTATTAATTACTTCTAAATGACAGTATAGAAAACATGTTGAATGCATATGGGGATTTTTATTGTCTTGTATTTCCTTTTGTTATTAGTGCATTTCCTTCCAAACGTTAACTTAATTCCATTAAATATTTTTATTTTTATTTTTTCAAATAATATTAAATTTTACTATTTGAATGATAAAGAATTTTTAGTTTAGCTATTATATATATATATATATATATATATATATATATATATATATATATATATATAAAATACTAGAATAATAAACTGTATATATAAGATTATTATATTTGGATATTATTATATGAGACAATTATAATTTAGCCCCAATATTTTTTATATTATATAATTTAGTCTTTGTATTTTTATTATTATATTTTATTCTCTATCTTTATTTTATTTTTTGTCCTTTTTATGGACTAAAAAATATAATATTTTTAACAACAAATGAATAAATTTTTAAATATTTTAAAATAAAATGATTAAAAAATTTAATATTTTTACAGTTCAAAATAAATTATTCGTTGAATAATATAGAGAAAAAAATAGAGATTAAAATATAATATTATATAATTTATAAAAGTTTATGAAGAAATTATAAATATTCCTTATTAAATTGAAAAGTTGCTTTCAATTTATTTATTTATTTTGACAGCTTCAACATTTTTCAATTCTCTCACTAAGGGTAGAGTTAAGAAAATCTGTACTTAATGCCTAACATATCCTAGGGGTGAGCAATGAGCATGGACCATGACGAGACGAGATTATCTAATTTTGGCCAAAACCATTTTTGCTATTATATTACTTTTTTATTTTAGACCTCTCGTAATATTAGTTACATTTTAACGAAACATTAGATCCACACATAAAATTCAAGCGTAAAGTCTTAAATAACTGCTGAGAGAACATTTTATTTGTGGTCAAAACAATTTTTTACTTTTTAAGTCTCTTGTTATATCAGTCACATTATTTATAGTAAAAGTGGTCATGTGAGGCTTTTTTTTTTTTTACTGTTATTTAAAGTTTAATTTCAAGTGCTTTTATTAATTTAAATATTATTATTTTTATAAATATCATATAAATAATGTTATTTATTTTAGTGAGTTAAATTTTTATTAAGGAATTGTATTAAATAAATTATATAGGAGAAAAATAATAAGAAAATAAATCAATTTTTTATGGTAAAAAAGAACTAAATTTTGTGGAAAATTGATTTTTTTTTTTTACTCAAACAATCTTTCAATTACTTAAATACTACTAAATTTTATAGTAAAAATTGAAAAATTGAAAATGAGACTTAGAAGCAAATAATACATTTTGAAATTTATTTAATCAATAACATGTGATTTTTAAAATATAATAAATAGCACATTTAAAAAAAAAATTCTAAAAATGCTCCAGTTTAAAACAAAATTTATAAACCAGTGACTATATCCAGCGCCATTCCGTCGTCGGTCCGCCTCCACCGAGTAGACCACACCCACTACCGTAGCCGATCGTCAGACTGGATATATAGCTCGTATAATGGCTCATAAATGTTTGGGTATATGACTCATATATTGGAGAAGAATAAAATTTTGTCAAAATTGAGAATTAAACTCATGAGTTTTGATGGTGGCAAAACAAACCTTTCTACTTTGTCACAAGCCAACTTATGTCTTATATATACATGAAATTATACGTTATGCATCATCAAATATTCATTCATTATCTCCAGTCAGCCGGTTGCTGAAATTTTGATCGATCGGTCGCCGGACCACTACTAATATTTTATTATTTTATTATATTTAAGATAAATAAAATAAAAAAATAAAGCAAGGGTAAAACATTGTGCTCTTTATTATAATTATTTTAAAAAAAAGTTTGTATTATTTAATAAAAGAAAATTAAAAATGTAATACCTCTTACTAATATCCTATGTCATAAAACAAGCCATTTTTTTTTTAAAACATACGTCTGATGACGTTACTTCCGTTTTAATCTTTCCAACCATAGATATATTATATATATACCAATCACATTTTAGCATGTTAATAAACAACATCTTTTTCACTTAAACCAAATAAGGTTTATTCGACCATTCATAGCGCTATAAACATATATAGGCATAACATACATTTTTACATATATCAACATATGGATATAACATTAGTTATTCCAAAAGCTATAAACATAGCACCATTTATTTACATGCCAAAAGTTGCATAAAATTATGCTTACAAAACCAAAGCATAAACACACTATATGCAACATATACAATATGAACTGTGAGAGGAGAGAGGCCTAGATTCCAGCTGGACCGACCTGTGCATAGGCGAGTGAAGCCTCAGTACTTCACTCTGACTGCAAACCTGAAAAACATATATTGCGATTTTGATGAGTCGCATACTCAGTAAATATAAACCACATTTAAACAATAATAACAATTAAGGCAATAATAGCATATAAAACCATAACATAAATTTATAACCATAAAAACCCGTTTAACCATAATAGCATCTCTGCCAAATTTCCATTTCTGAGATAACCATCTCTATTATATAACCTCCACTGTTATATAATCCATATTTCCAGTGTAACACACTTTACCAAATAAAACACTTTCAACATAATCACACCTCCATATGCAATAAGTGCTATATGTCATGTTTTTCCCTTTTTATTAAATGGTTGTGATTAACGACTCAGTGATCTGCCCCGGGAATTTCACCTATCAAAACA
>CANUEY010240755.1:0-14653 GCA_948099555.1 Croton setiger
AACAATCATAAAAATATTTTTACAACTAGAAGGGTATTTCAAGAATTCAATTAACCAAGACAAAGGACTAAAAATATTAAGGAAAATATTTTTGAAAAAGAGGAAAGAGCGAACCGAAAAGGAATTAGGCCGATTTCTAATTCGAAGCTCTTTATCATCCTCGGATGATTTTGGGGTGCAAAAATCGAACGTCAACACATGGGCATGTTAGTGTTTGTGCCCTAGGTCATTTAGTTGGACCTTTACGTTATTTATTTTTATTAATGATAAAGAGATTTTATTATTATTATTATTGTTTGTTTGCATGTTACACATTGATAATATATATCCATTGTTTATTATTATTATATAGATAATAATAATAATTTACAACTAGCATGAATATTGATTCAATAGTTATACGATGATTATGTGTATGGTGATATAAATCAATTTCATAGATATTTGTTAAAGAATAGAGTATTGAATAGACCCATCTTGAGATCACTACTGTAACATCCTCTATTTATACTCTTGCGTCATAAAACATGCTATTTTTTTTAAAACACATATAACATGTTGCATTCTCTTCTTAAATCTGTTAATGTCTTTAACATATATAACATATACATGAACATGTCATTCACATCACCCATGTATAGTATATGGCATCTCTATTAAACATATATTAAACTATAATGACATACATAATCATGTCATTCAAATCATGCATGTATAGCATATGACATCTCTTCTCTTTTACCTTTGATCTGTGGTTAATCATGTAATTCTCTATACTATAAGCATATTTAAACATAACATGCTTTATATATATCAAACATTCATCATATGTCACAAAAGTATGTCTGTACTATAACTTTCCATAGAGATCTACTATATGAGCAACATAGACATTTAAGCACTGTTAACATATAATATCTCTACATGGAATGCAATGACGTTCACCATACATATGTCATGTCATACCTTATTTACTATAATATATATATTCTTTTAATCATGAGCATTATTAATAGATTACAAACCATATGACAAACAACATTTATATGATAAGATGATTCTAATAATGAAATGCGAGAGAGAGAGGTCTTAAGCTTCGGCTGACCGACCCAGAGGTGGGATGACAGAACTGACGTTGTCAGTTGCTCCAAGAGAAACCTGAAATCATGTAAAGACAATTTAATGAGTTGCGAACTCAGTAAGTACAAACTATGCTATATAAACAAAGCAATAATATCATAAATGCATAAGGTTAAACAGAACCTGTCATAAGCACTTATCTTTCGAAACTCTCCTTATCCAAAATAGTCACAGATTCTATCATCTGTGTTACTTAACATATCCATATAAGTCAATACACACTCACATACAAGTATAAACATAGCATATAAAGCAATATAATCAAAACATATCAATAAAACCATCTTTATCATATAAATCATCTCTGTTATATAATTATCTTTATCATATAATCATCTCTGTCATATAATCATCTTTGTCATATAATCATCTCTGTATGCATAAAATGCTATGTGTCATGTTTTCTCTGTTCTTTAGTTATGATTTATCGGCCAAGTGTTGCCCCGGGAATTTCACCTCTGTCGGTTCTCTAGCTGGATCCAGCAAATGAGGAAGACCGGAAAAACATCGGCCAAACCTCTCTGTGTAAGATCCGAAGATCATCTCTGTAGCATATAGGACCCGTAGGTCTTTCTATATCATATAAGCCCGTAGGCTTCTCTGTAAAAACCCCTTAGGTTTTCTCTGGTGAAATTTGCAAACAATGGCTTCGATAATCACAACGCCTGTAATTAAGTTCTGTGGAAATGCAATTATGCAATATACATTTTATAGCAATGTCTCTCATATAAACATGTAGCCGGACTTCAATACCGGTGAAAGCAACATATATATATATATATATATATATATATATATATATATATATATATATCTCTATATCAGATCAAATAACTCGACTGGTCGGATTTCAGTACCAACTCAGGAACCACAAATAATACATTTCATATATCATATATCTCTGGTTGACCAGGCTTCATTACCGGTCCAAACAAATCAATATAACTATAACATTTCACTTTTCATAAATCACAGTTGACCGGCTTTAATACCAGTCCAAACCATTCAATAAAACATATCATCTCTTTTCCATATAACAAAAATGACCGGACTTCAATACCGGTCCAAACAGTTCAAATAAACTATAACATCTCTTTTTCATATGTCACAGTTGATTGGCTTCATTACCGGTCTAAACAATTCAATATAGCATATTAAACAATAACACATAGTCATCTCTATACATGTAAGTAAGTGGGTTTAATACTTACCGTACTTCTGTGAGCTCGGTTGGGTTTCGGGTAATTCACTCTGCCATGCTCGAGGACTCGACGCTCCTATAATGCATAACATAGCAACTAAGTTCAATAATCAAATCAGGACTCCATATAAGCTATGATGTATGCTTTAATATTTAATTCTCTGATTTAATTGAGTTTTATTTTTAATCCATATAATTTTCTATAATTTAAAACTCAATCTCTAAAAATCTCTACTTTAAAATCATTTAATATCATATTAAAAATAATTAAAAATCTCTATTTATCATATAATAATTATAATTAATCATAATTATAATTATTAAAACCATTTATAAACTTTAATTAAACTCTTCAATATTTTAAAATCAATTCATAAACAAAAATCTTTAATTGACTATTTAAATCTCTATTTAAATATTTAATTCTCTAATTTCAGGCTCAAAACAATCTCCAAATAAATTTTTGATGTCAAAAACGGATTCAGGACGTCGAAATTAGGCTGAAAGGGCTAAAACATAATTTATAAAAGTTTTCGGGTCAAAAGTACAATTATTAAAAATTGAGTGACCAAAATGTAATTATCCAAAATATCAAATTCTGCCCAAAAGGGCTATTTTGTACAGTTCCAGAAACTACAGGGGTCAAATTGCAATTTTCATAATTTAAATCTGCTGGACTAAATTGAAAACAATATAAAATTCATGGTGTTGGACTAAAATGCAAAAACATTTAAAGTTCAGGAGTTCAAAACAGGGTTTACCCAAATCCAGGCACCAAAAGTACATTTTACCAAAACGACGTTGTTTTGGACTGCCCGCAGCCCCTTCTACGTGCCTCGCGGCCGTGCGCGCGCCTGAATCAAAACGCACGCCCTTGGTGTCGTTTTGATCCGCGTGCCAGCCTGCCTCCTGCCTGCCTGCTTGGCCTTGAAAACCTGACTCTCTAGCCAACTTCCCGACCACCGTACGTCCTCCTCCGGTGGCTTTCCGACCAACTAAGACCACCTTTCTCTTCCTCTACACACTCTCTAGCTAACCATTGGAGCCAAATTCCCAGAAACCCTCTAGATTAAAAGATACAAGTCCCCAAAGTTAGCTCCTCAACACTGTTTACCCAGAATCCAGAATCTGCCTATCTCTGAACCCAACTTTAGCAACTTTTCCAGCCACCTCCGGTGGTTTTCCGCCAAACTAAAATGACAGATCTCTAGAAAAACATACGCTCTACAAATCCATATAGCCAAAAATCACATAGGCTTCACCAATTGGAAGTTATAATCCTCCAAAGTAGCAACCTCAAAACTGTCTCTATACTTAGAATTTCTACCCAGAATTTTGTTTCTCTTTCCCAAACGATTTCCAGCACTTCCTTCACAATTTAACCCTTTTAATCACTTCATGAACATCCCAAAAACACTCTGAAAGGTTGGATTTAAGTTCCCCTTTGGATTTCTTTCTTTTTTTCCCTCTTTTTCTTTCTTTCTCTTTCATTTTCTCTCTTTCTTTCTTCTCCTCCTTCCTTACCCGTTTCTCTCACCTCTTCTCTCTATTCCAACCCTCATTTCCAGCCTGTACACATCCTAATTCAAGTCCCCAGAAGGTCCAACAGCTACTTGGCATAATACTAAACCCAAACATATCAAATTTTCCACTTTTTACTTTACTTAAACTTAAAGTATTCTTTTATACTTCCATTCTCATTCTTCCTTTCAAAACCAGCCCATAACAAATGCCAACACCTACTTAAAACTTGTGTTTAGTGCCAAAATAATATCTATAAAACGTGTCTGAAGTTTCGTAAAAATCAGAATCCGAAAATTGGTCGCGGTTCGATCGGTGCCCTAAACCGAGTCTGTAACCTCGACGATTTTTACGGAACCAAAACCGTACAACGTCGTCGTATAATTTTGGTCCCAAAACTCTTTAAATCGTGTATGGAAACATGTAAAATCATATCAAAATCATATGGTTCATATTTTACGCGATTTTGGCATTTTCCGATCGCGCGGGTCCAAAAACCCTAATTAGCTCTGTTTGTGTCTTTCGACGGCAAACGAGCCTATAACATAGCTTATAACTCTTATTCAAATCATATATTATCATATTCAAAACATATCCAAATCTTTTACTTTAAAAAATATTGCACGTTTCCGACATTTTTCGGTCGCGCGAGCCAAAAACCCTAATTAGCACCGTTTATGTCTTTTGACGATAAACGAATTTAAAACATATTTTGTTTAACATCTCTAATTCATATATTTCCATTTCCAAATCATTTAATTCATTTTCATGTCATATATCATATTAAACTATAATGCATTTTAATTAAAAATGCACAAAATGCATGTAATGACGTCAAAATGACGTAAGACTTAGGTCGGGGGTGTCACAACTACATAGGTTAGTGTCATAAGTGAATCTCATGATAGTTATGAATTAACCATTCTACTTGAGATTATCATAGTTTCCAACATGAGGATTGTTATGTTTTGACATTGTCCATAACTAGATAATTGTAAAGGTTATGATTAAACATGATAGAAATCATGTAGATGATATTGAGCAATCAAGATAGAATTTGTCACTCTCTTTGAGAGAGATATCTTCTAGGCCCCTCAATGAGTGAGACTGTGAAATGCATGGCCATGCTCAAATGAATTGATAGTGTGATCAATCTCGTTTGTTTTGAGAGTTATCATAAGTTTGGAAAATATAAGTATGACACTGAACATGACTTATGTTCAAACTAGATATCGTATGACAAGTGATTAATGCATGTAGTATTATTAGGCTTAATTGGACAAACCAACCTTATATTAATTGGATAGTCGTAATGTTTTGGTAGAGACCAATTATGATTTGTAGACTTGATAGTGATTGAACCTACTCCTAATCAATATAGGACTATCAGGTCACACAAAAATGCATTTAAACTGTGGATAATATTAATAATATTAATATTAAATATTATTATTATTATTATTATTATTATTATTATTATTATTATTATTAAATAGAATACATATTAGATATGTATTGTGTTTTTCTCTTTCTATTCAATTTGGAATTGAAAATTAAAAGATTATATAAGATAGCATTTTAATTAAAAAAAAAAAATTTAAGAGACTAACATACAAAAAATGTGTGGAAAAGAAAGAGAGAAAAATGTAAAACTCTAATTATTTTGAGAAGAAGATTTTGAATAAAGATTTTGAATCATCAAAAAGATTAGTTTTTTATTCATTTCATTGAGTTAAATGAATCACATTGATACTAGGATAAAATTAAAGATTTTGTTCCGTTGTAGTGGTTTCCGTAATTTTCTACGAGGAAATTGATGGGGCTGGCCATATTTTGATGGTGAATGATATCTGGAGAAATATTTGGTCATTGAATGCAGCTGCAAAGTTTCGTGATTTTATGTGGCGAGCTTGCAAGGATGTTCTTCCCACTAAAATAATTTGCATAAACGTGGGATTGATTTGGCACGGACTTGCTATTTTCGTGATGAGCAGGAATTGGTGGATCATGTTTTGAATCATTGCATCAAAGCATCAACGTGCTAGTCTTTATCTAGGGTGCCTTTTCCTGCTTTAAGCTTCACTTTTATTTATTTTTTTATGAAGGTATGGTCCTCTTCTGGTCAAGAGATAGCGAAGGAGCTTGCATATGTAGCGTGGAATTTATGGTCTTCGCGCAATGAGTTTTGTTGGAAGGCTAAGCTGATTCCTCCGAATCAGTTGGTTCATTTGGATGGTTCAGGTTTGTTAGATTGGAGGTCAATGGTGCAGTTGCGAGATGGTGTTAGCATTTCTAATGGTTGTGCTTAAGGCCTTGCGTCGAGCACTAATATTGAAAGTTTGAATTGGAAAGAATTTTGTGATGGGGCATTGTTTCAACGTGAAGATTCTACAGGTGGAGATGCTGTTTTCAAGGATAAAGAAGGGCGATTTCTTAAGCGTTCTCATGTCATTAGTCCGAGGTTGAAGAAGCATTAGCATTGAGATCCACTCTTCTCTTTGCTCAGGACAACTATATTTCAAGTGGTTATATTTTTGTTGGTTGCCAAGTTTTGTTTGCACTGGGATCTCAAGTTTGAGACATTTTCTGAGTTTGGTATTATTGTTACGATTGTAAGAAACTTTTAGATGTAAGGTCGGATTTCGACGTTCGTTGGATTTAGTGTGATATGAATGGTACTGCTCACTCATTAGCTAGAACGTCCTATCGTTTTCACCTATTTATTTTTAGAGGAATATCTCATATTTTCTTATTTTTTTTTATTATTCTTAATACATAGGGGAAAATAACGTGAATTGAAATAATATTTAAATACGTATCATGTTAATAAAATTCAATTATCAAAACCTAATATACAACATACACCAACTGTTATTTAAAAAATAAGAATAAGAATAAAAACTGTTCTTTAACGTTATTTTACAATTATACAAAATACAACAATTGCTATTATGTTACAATTTCTCCGTATTAAACGACATCTTCTATGCAAAAATAAAATAAAATTTAATATATAAATTTTAAAGTTATTTAAACATCTTCTGAAAAATTGAGATAAAACTTTAATTAAGATGCAATTTCAATTTAATTAAAAATTATATTATCAATAAATTTAGAATTAAGATAGAATTTTAATTATGATAAAATTTACATTTATTTAAAAATTTTGTTATGAATAAATTTAGAATTAAAACAAACAAAAAAAATTATTTTGAAGCTATTTTAAATTTTAAATATAATTGTAAATAATTTTGATTTTATCTTTGAAAGGATGTTTATGATTTTTAACATTATATTTTATTCTAAAAAATTGATGAAAGAAAACAAAATCATATTTTTTTCTCACTTCCTAACAAATAATTTTTTACAATTATACTTATCAAAAACTTAATTTCACGTAAAATAGATCATTTGAAATAAAGAATGACTAAATATATATATCTTAAAAGTTGGACTGAATTGTGGAACAGAGTCAAACTGTAAATATGAAAGAGTTATTATTAAATCCTAATATTAGTCAAAGATAAAATAGTAACGAATGACGCACTAAATTTTAGATTTGAAAGAAGGTGCAACGTAGCTGTAAACACAACTTAGAATATTCTTTTAAAAATAAATATTCCAACTTAGATGAATACATGTGAGAAAAAGGCATATGCTGGTGGGGATTAGCCATTAACAAAGAAATAATTCTTTTAGTTAGGACTGCAAACGAGCCAAACTGTTCGCAAGTGGGTTGATATTCGCTAGATAAAAGCTCGACTCGAGTTCGGATCAATAATAAACGAGCCGTGCTCAAACTGAGCAGTTAGACTCGCGAGCCGGCTTGCGAACAGTTCGTTTAAAAAGGCTCGTGAGTAGCTCGTTTGATAGGCTCATGAGCTGCTCGTTAAATAAGCTCGTGAGCCTATCAAAACAACGTCGTTTAAACTAAAAAATATGCTTCAGCCAAGCCACCCGTTTTCCCACTTCATTTTTTGCTATTTCATTTCTCTTTCACTGAAACTATTATTTTCGTTTCCTCACTGAAACAACATTAAGAATGAATTTTCTTAATTTTTGACTAACTCTTAACGAGCTCGAGCTCGATAGCAGCAGGAAACAAGCTCGAGCTCGAGTTTATTTGCGAACTAAGACTCGAGCTCGAGACAAACTTATTTGCGAGCTCAAATTCGAGCTTGAACTCAAATACAAACATGAAATAGTCAAGCTTGCGAGCCTAAAACGAGACAAGCTCGCGAGCCTAAAACGAGCCAAGCTCGCAAGCCTCAAAACTAGCTAAGCTCGCAAGCCGAGCTTTCACTTAGAGCTTGAACACGAGTCGAGCTCATGGAATTTAACACGAGTCGAGCTCGAACAACTCAATACTCGGTTCGACTCGGCTCGTTTGAAACCCTCTTTTAGCTATCTTGTTGTCATTAATTTTACATGTTACTTATGATTCCATCATTGGTTACTATGTTACCTCTTGATGGTTTCATTTTTTCGTTTTCTTGAATAATCAGAATTGAACAAGAATTTAATTTTTTTTTTTAAAAAAAAAGAACTTCTAAACATTCTCTGTTTATTCTTTATGTTGTTGATGAAAACTTTATGAAGCCACCACAAGTCTTGCAATGTAATAGAAATCCAAAACTAAGCAAAGATATTACAATAGAAAATGATCAACAATGTTTATAGACTCTCCAAAATACTCCCGAAAAGCCTTATCTTTCCCTATAACTTCTCCAAGTCCAAGCAGAAAATCAAGCACAATACAATATTTAGATTCAAAAAACACTAGACCCCATTTTTCTTTGAGTCCCAAAAGTGAGAAGCAATCTTCATTCGAGTCCGAAAATGAAGGAATTCTATCTGTAGTTTCAAACTGTTCAATCATTTTTCATTTGACCAACAACCCTTTAGAGTCTCCTTCTCAACAAGCTTTCAAAACAACAAAACCTCATCCAACTTCATAGCATTGTTAGAAAACATGCATGGACACATTCTATCATCTCTAATATCTTTTCAAGCCATTACCTCCATATTCTAATAACAATGCCAATCTCATGCTAGTTGAAGATGAAGATGTTGCTTCTACATTTTCACCCACTTGGCATCATCTTCAAATTGTTTATGATGTTCTCCTTAGACTAATCCTTAAACCATGATACATGGAAAATACATAGATCAACCATTTCTTACCAACCTTCTTTCCCTTTTCTATTCTAAAGACCCCCGTGAACGCGAAAGCTTGAAGAATGTTTATCAAAGATATTCTTGAGGCTTCCTTTTCATCGCTGGTTCATGAGAAAATCAACGAATCAAGTGTTGTTACACTATCTTTTCGACTCAAAGGAAAAGCATTTGGGATCAGTGAGTTGCTTGAAATATGGGGAAGTATTATAAATGGATTTACAGTTCCATTAAAGGAAGAATATAAGCTTTTCTTGATGAGGTGCTCATTCCTTTTGCATAAGACAAAAGGTATGCAGATTTACCATAAACAGTTATCGTATTGTGTGAATCAGAATGTGGACAAAGAGCCAACAGTAGGTGCGATAGTGGTTAGAGGATTGTTAAGGTATTGACCGATTACGGATTGGCAAATTGGTGAATTAGAGGAGATTGTTGAGAATATTGATCCTGGTCAATACCCAAATTATAAAATGCTTAAACAGTCAGAACTCTCAGGTAGCGGAGAGAGCATTATACATATGGAACAACGAACAATTTCTGAAAATGGCATGTTCTGCAATAGAATTAGTGTTTCCAATGGTGGTTCAAGGGATAGAGGAGAACTTGAAATGGGATTGGAGTCCAATCGTGAAGTAATTAACTCAAAATATTAAAGCAGCTTCAAGAAATGGAACCTTTTCTGTATGAAAACTACATGGAGCAGATGGAACATAAACAATTTTTAGCTCACCAACAACTCAGGAGGAACCAAATTTGGGAAAGATTAGAATTGGAAGCTGCTAAAAATCAATTTCTTCGTAACAATCATTTACGAGCTTTTTTTTTTTTTTTTTTTTTGGAATACCCTATTGAAATAATTCGCTAACAGATTACGTTTTAGAAATTTGCTATTCAGTGATTCAATATTTGGTAATAGTTATCGGTAAAAATTGATGATTTATAAATAAATCAAATTTCTAATAAAATTGATAATTTTTAGATTTTTTTTTCATTAAGTTTTAATTATTAAAAAATAAAAAAAATTATAATTTTAACATTTATTTATTATATTTAGTATAACTAATAATTTGGTTAGTGTTACCACCGAATGATAAATAAATTTGCTTAACATTTTAAAAATTCAAAATCCAATAAAATAAATTATATATTTGGTACGGTAAAAATACATTTTAACATTTATTTATTATATTTAGTATAGTCTGATAATTCGATTAGTATTAACACCGAATGGTAAATAAATTTAGTAACATTTTAAAAATTCGGTACTCAGTAAAATAAATTGTGTATTCAGTACAATAAAAAATACTGAATACTCACCCCTAACCACTTGTTATGTCTATCTCATTGATTTGTAATTTACAAAAATAATTCAACTTTGTTTTCTTCTAATAAAATATGGGGAATATATAAAAATAGACATACTTTTTATTTTAATTTGGAAAATGGACTCAATACAAAAAAAAAATATGAAAAATATAATCACTAAATTTTAATTTTCTTAAAAAAAATAAGAAAATGGCTATGTACAACTTTGCTATAAAATCTATGCAATAGTTGTATAACAACTGTAGTTAAACAATATACATACAATAGTGGTACAAAAACAATACAATAACAATTCAACATTTTTTTTATACGTGTACAACAGTAGTACAACAGCAATACAACATTAACAAAATGTCTTTTTGTTTATGCCATAAATTGAATTTTGAGTTCAATTGTACTTTGGTTAACATGTAATTGGTTTCAATTGTAATTTGGTTGGTCAATGTTGTACTTAGACTTGAGTTTTGGATGATTGGACTTGGAAAATGTTTAAGTCAGATGCTATAAAGATTGGAGTTTTGGTCAAATGGAAGACTCTGAATGACTTCTAGAGTTGGTTAGCTACAATTACGAAGTCAAAACACATAAATCAAATAAAAGCGGAATGAAAGTGGAGTTTTAGAAGTGCCTTAGTGAAAAACTTTGAGGAAAACTTACGTAACTGCTTTTCATTTCTTCATAAATAGCTAGCTTTGTACATTGTAAAACAACAACTCAATCAATCAACACAACAAATCGAACCAAACTCTACATCTTTAAACTCAAACTCCTGGTCGTCAAACTTTATCTATAATGGGTCACTTGGTCAACTTTGTCCTAAGTATCTAATACAACCTTCAATTTAGTATAACTTGTTTTTTCTTATTAGCGTCCAAAGATTTGTTTATTAAAATTAGCCTTTAGCAATCACTTGCTTCTGTCGACTCTTCAGTCCAAGAACAAGCTTTTTGCGTTATCCTTCTTTTTCGGTTGATTTAATCTTGGAAAGATAAAATCAAGTCTTCTTCCAGTAGATTTAATCCTAAAAAGACAAAATTCAATCGTTTTTCGGTCAATTTTATCCTGAAAAACAAAAACCAAACTATTGAGTTATGTTATAACATAATTCAATACAATCCAAACACTGACTTTTCTTAGAAATACTTTGAGAAAACGTTTACCGTAAAACCAACCTACAATTCAAGAAGTCATATTCGGGCGCATATTACAGTTGGTGTACCTATACACCTGGCATGCTATTCGAGCACATTCAAGTTGTTAGTCAACCAAAGATTTGAATCTCTTAAAAGAGAGTTTGAACAATCTTTTAGCATGTCTACTTAAAAGACAGCCGAAGTTGTTTAAGCTTCAAAAAAGAGACCAACACCTTTTTTCAATTATTTTATAATGGATCCATTTTTTAAAATTAAAATAAAATAAGTCATTCCAAAGTTAAAGTAAAAATTTGGATTCATTTCCCTAACAACCCCTAAAGTATATCATATTTTCATAAACTAAGATATTTTGGATTTAACCATCAGTTTGCAAACGGAATTTTCTACAACTCCGCTTTAAACACGCGCATTTAATCTGTCACTAACATGATTAATGTTGCTAGTTCGCATACCTGTTATGCGAACTAGCATTAATATAATGCAAATTAATTAAGTTTGTATACGTGTTATGCAAACTAGCATAGTTTGCATAAAAGTTATGCAAACACCTCCTTCTATGTCGACATTTGAATTATTAACCCTTTTGCATTTAGAAAAAGGGTGTTAAAATTCAAACATTGACATAGAAGGAGGTATTCGCATAGCTTTTACGCGAACTATGCTAGTTTGCATAACAGGTATGCGAACTTAATTAATTTACATTATTTTAATGCTAGTTCGCATAACAGGTATGCGAACTAGCAGCATTAATCAGGTTAATGATAGATTAAAAATGCGCGTGTTTCAGGCGGATGAATCAAAGAATGCCACGTAGCGCACGGAACAAGTTCGCATAACTGGTATACGAACATGTTCAAAATTTGAAACAAGTTCGCATACCAGGTATGCGAACTTGCTTCAAATGTAAACAGCCAGTTTTCTTCTCATTTATCATTTACAACTATTTCCAAATTCTTTCAAACAGTAAAATCTCTTACGTTCGCATCAGCTATAGAATAATATTTGGATTTTTTGTGATGTGTATTTTAGTTTAAGTTTTTTTTTATATATTTGTTTAGTAATATGCATTATTAGAATAAAATTGTAGGTCAAATATGTTGTATGTTTTTTAATTTAAATTTTTTTTTTATCATATGCATGTTTAGTTTTTATTATTAATAATATGCATGATAAGAATAGAATTGTAGGTTAGATAATGTTTAGCGAACCATAATATTTTTAGTAATAATATTTGCTATGTTAGATACGTTGCATGTTTAGAAATGAAATTACGTGCCCAAAAAACATAGAGTTTAGAATATATTTAGAAATTTTTTTATTTTATAGTAGGTTATTAAAAAGTAGATATGAATAGAAACATAAATCCCGATTGGGAGTTAAAAAAAATTAAGCAAAACTTTATACATACAGGTTGCAGCGATGGAACGACAAGAATCTTCCCAATAGTAGCGCGAACTTAACTAAGGGCCTATGATCGGTGATCTACTGTTCCTTCAGCGGAAACATGGATCGGGCCACGTCTTCCACGGCGAGGATCGTTTCGACAGTCCGCTGAGCATCAGACGAGCGGACACCCAAATATGGCGGCTGCTGGACGCGGAGCATCCCCGGACGCTGGAGTATATTGACGAGCTCGGATTCTGGCCAATAGGAGAATAGAATCCATCTACTACGACTCGACCCTACTAGGGGTGAGCAAAATTTGGTAATTACCGAACCGATTCAATTCGATAGCCGAAAATCGGTAACGGTAATTTACTGATCGGTAATCGGTAATTACTGTCGGTATTTGTTAACGGTTTCGGTAGCGAAGTTTGAAATTTTCGGTAAAAAAAATTACCGACTTAAGATTCCGCAAAACGACGTCGTTTTGTGTTACTATATATATGTATCCCTAAATTAACCTAACTTCTTCTATTTTTCTTCCATACTGCAGGGCAGCCACTTCTTCTCTCCTCTTCTTCACACACTATCCCTAAACCCTAACAATACTCAAATTTAAAATCGCCACAAGCTCAATTACGAGATCTCCCAGATCGATTGTACAAGGATTCTAGAATTTTCAATCGAATAGCAATTGGAATCAATAATTCTGAGGTAACTCTTTAATTTCAATTCTAATTTAATTTCTGTTGGATTCTTATTCTTATATCAATCATTATATTGATTCAAACTATATTTGCCTGTCATTTAACCACTATTAATGGTCACTATGTTTGCTTTGTTAGTTATCTTTGCTACTGTTTATTAGGGTTAGTAATGTTTAAGCTTTTGACAGAAATGTATGATAGAAACGAGAGAATAAATTGACAGGAAAAAAAGTTCAATGCAAAGCTTTTGATGAATACATAATATCTTGTGCTAATTTGAATGCCAAATTTGAAGTACAAGCATGCTTTATCTAGTATCTTTACATGGTACAATATGGATGCTTTGAGGACTCATGCATTTAGATTCACATATGCTAGAGTCTCCAATGGAAAATCTTCATCTCATTTTCCTCTGTATACTATATTTTGATGGTTTAAAGAAACAGATTTTTCTATGTTCCATCTTTCCTTTGATATCCTTTTGCATGTTAATTCTTCCTTTGAATTATGGATTGTGTTATTTTGAAGTATTTGTTAGGTCTATAGTTCAAGGGAGCAAAATAAATAGTTATTTCACTTGATGGCATATGCCATTAAATTTCTTTACACATCTCAGTTCCGGCAGTTGGCAGAAATTTATTCTTTGGTGAAAATTAATGATTATGTAGTGCATACATGACTAAAAGAACAAATTACTTTGTTATTTTCCTTTCAGATTTAGACTAACTATTGTAGGAGTTTGATCTATTAATCTGGGTTCTCCTTAAATTTGCTTTCGTTATTCTATGTAAAATGGTAACTGTAAATTCTCTAATTGAAAATGCTTTTACTTTTAGTCAGACCCTGCCTCACCCAACAAATATAAAAAAACGTATCATCTTTGTGTACATCAAATTGAAGTCATGTTGGCAGCTTGTGGCCTGGAATTAGTGTGACCTGAAAGGGCAAGGCAAATATTGTATGTAACATGTCATAATTGTTCTTGCAATTGAAGTGATAGAATATACACAATATTTTGTGCTAATTGACAGGAAAAAAAGTTC
>CANUEY010240883.1:0-41194 GCA_948099555.1 Croton setiger
TATATATATATATATATATATTCGAGTCATGCCTTTAAAAAAAAAAATCATTTAGTCATGTTGTTTTGGATGAAAATTCCATCTAGCTTGTTTGTCCCTAACTAATCCGAGTGCACCAATCCGATTGCGAATTGCCCTGGCCAGCATAATAGATTAGATGCCGTTTAACCGTGATCTCCAGACGACACAGCGTTTTAAAAGAGACAAAAATATTTGCAGTTCTAAAATAAAATTTGTACGTATATTTTCTTTTAACTTCCTCTTGCAACTATCTTCATCATCTTTGCCGCCAGTGCCACACACCAACGCTACAGCCGAAGGTGCTCCTCATATTTTCTCGTTTACTCTGTTTTATTCTCTGTAAAGCTTTGTTTTTAAAGTCTAAACATCTGTTTCATTATTATTTTGGATAGCAAAAAGAATAACCCTAGCTACATTTATTTTGGTTTTCCCAAATTTTAGCTCAATTTATAGATTTTGTATTTCTGCAAGCCCTAAATACTTGAACTTTGTTTTGTTTTAGAAGCTAAAAACAAGAACGGTATTCTTTTTGATGTAATCTGCAAGCCCTAAATACTTAAGTACTTGCTTATTTTTCTTTGTTGGTAATTTTAGGATAAATGGCATCAGTGAAGAGGAAATCAGTTGAAGACCCATCTGGGGAACCTCTGCCTCCACAAAAACAGCAGAAAGAAAATGGCTCTGTTATTACAAAAGACTCAGTAACCTGTATTCATGATGTGTCATATCCAGAGGGTTATATTCCACCTCCTCGCATAGATGCTTCAGTGCCAAAGGACTCAAAGCCTGCAAAAGAGTTCCCATTTACTCTTGATCCTTTTCAGTCTGAAGCTATTAAGTGCCTTGACAATGGGGTGTCCGTTATGGTAAGTTTCTTGATTAGAATATAGGTAATGAATTTACTTTTCTTATTTTTGGTGATATGCATGAAAGAGAAGGATGCTTCTTTGAGCAGGGGCAAGTTTTTGAAACTATTTGACTAGTGATAACTTTAGACTATATGTCCTTATAAAAACTTAGCAAATTTTATGCAGCAGTCAGTGGCAAAGAAATAAGTGATGGAGGATTGGAAACGTATGTATTTTATGGATTAGTGTAGAAGTTGTTCAGAGGATGATTATGAGATGAATTGAGGAAAGAAATTGAATCAAGCCAATGGGAGTAGTGCAAATACTGTTCTTAAATTATAGCTTATCATTGGGCTTTTCCTTTTTCTTTTAGGAGATAATATATAATTTATGCGTAAATTCACTTTTGAACCTTTTTTTGGGTTTTGGACTAAAAATTCATGCCTGTGAACAATTTATTATTAGGGTATTTGTTGATTCTAGAAAACCAATATTCATAATGGGAGTGTATAATTTGGTTTAAAATGCTGTATTAGACAACAACTATTCATAATGAGCATTTTGTTTCCTCAATGCTTTACAATTCCATTTATGCGCAGGTTTCAGCACACACATCTGCTGGCAAGACAGTAGTGGCTTTGTATGCCATTGCTATGTCTTTGAAGAACCAGCAACGTGTTATATACACTTCACCCATTAAGGCACTTAGCAATCAAAAATATAGGGAGTTCAAAGAAGAGTTCTCAGATGTAGGTTTGATGACAGGAGATGTCACAATTGAGCCTAATGCATCTTGTTTGGTAGGTACTGCTCATTTTTTTTCCTTTAATACAAAAACACAGAGTTTGGCATGCGCATCTAAGAGAGTTTTTCATTTTAGGTAATGACCACAGAAATCTGGCGCAGTATGCAGTATAGAGGATCCGAACTTACTCGTGAGGTGGCTTGGGTCATTTTTGATGAAGTACATTATATGCGTGATCAAGAAAGAGGTGTGGTCTGGGAAGAGAGCATCGTTATGGCCCCAAAGAACTCACGATTTGTATTTCTTTCTGCAACTGTACCTAATGCGAAGGAATTTGCAGATTGGGTGGCTAAGGTGATTTATTTTGCTCAAGTTGCTTTGAAGTTATAATCTACAATGCAACAAAACATGCTTGCATGAGTACATGCATTGTTCTGTATTATTTATTCATGCTGCTTTGGATGAAAATTTCATCAGCTTGTTTGCGGCTAACCAGTCCATATGTTTCTAACTAACTGATCATTTTGTGACTGTTCAATTCTTACTATGAAGTTCAAACTGTATTTGAGAGGAATGACAATATGACATGATTGATTATTTTTCCTTGTGCTCAAGGAACCCAATTTTTTTATGTAACGCAAGGAACACATTCATTCTTGATGCTACTGAGTGCATAAACTGTGGGAGAGGAGTATTTCCTGTAGCAAAGAGAGATAACTTTAAATTTGCCGTTTTTATATCTGAAAGATGTGTATTGGTGTATCATTCCAGCAGTCTGAACCTTCAATTAAATAACAACTTGAGAATTTAATTTGAATATAACTCTGAGTCTCTAACTAATTTTAGGGGAGATTCCTGTATTCTTGTCCCTTCCCCATCTGTTTTTCCCTTTGCAAGTCATTAACAACTTACTGTTGAACCCAGTTCAGAGGGAATCCCACCTGAAGGACTTCCTTTTTGGCATCTTAATAGTCTGAACATATTCATCAACATCATCTGCTTGATTCTTTATGAAATTTGTGGCATCAGCGGTAACTAATATAGATTAAATCATCTCTGTGCAAATCATGTACTGATCCACTATTGACCTAATGAACTACTACAGTTGCTCAAACTAATTTGATTTGTTTATGGATAAAATATGCTTGCTTGACTGCATGTGTTTATTCCAGGTTCATCAACAACCATGTCACATTGTATATACGGATTATAGGCCAACTCCTCTTCAGCACTATATCTTTCCTGCCGGAGGTGATGGTTTATACTTAGTAGTGGATGAGAAGGGAAAATTTCGAGAGGATAGCTTTCAGAAAGCACTGAATGCTCTGGTTCCTAAGAGTGAAGGTGAGAAGAAAAGGGAGAATGGAAAGTGGCAAAAGGGTTTAGTGATGAGCAAACTTGGTGAAGAAAGTGACATATTTAAGATGGTAAAAATGATCATTCAGCGCCAGTATGATCCTGTCATTCTTTTCAGCTTTAGCAAACGAGAGTGTGAATTTCTTGCCATGCAGGTACATTCCCCTCCATTAACATATTTTTTCTTTACCTAGGATTTGATTGAATCCACCTGGACCTGGTCGTTAATATGGGTTAGGGTGTACTGTTGCTAGATTAGTTATTTAACTGAGCCAAGATTTTGAGATTTTATTCCTGTATGTAGTTCATTATTTACCAGCATCTCTCTATTCTTAGATGCTTGCGCAGCATGATTCTACATGGTGTTGGGAATGCCAGTCTGTTAAAACGGCTATTATTTTACATTGATCACAATAATGAAAAAATAAATGTAGTCATTTATTTTGTTTTCTTTCCGTACTAAATATGGGTTTTTGATTTCTGTTTAATTTTATAGATGGCAAAAATGGATTTAAATGATGATGAAGAGAAAGTGAACATAGAAACTATTTTTTGGAGTGCCATGGATATGCTTTCAGATGATGACAAGAAACTTCCTCAGGCAAGTTGAGCTCTCAAGTTGAAAACTTGATGTCCTTTTAAATTTGGAATAAATCTTTTCACTAAGTATTCTTCAGATGAGATGTTGTATGAGTTTCTTCTTAGCTGCAGTTGTGTTCTTGTTTTTATTTTTCATACTATATCAACTAAACAAAATTAGTCCCTCTCCTTTGCCCTGATACCGCATTAGTCACTTGGACTAATGTCTACAATATCGCTAGATGACAAAATTATTGGACTTCATTTCTTTCCATATTTTTTTTCCCCAATGTTAGATTGTTTTGCTTTTGACAGTTTATGCTGACTATTTTTATCCTTTTTATGTTACCTTTTGCAGGTTTCAAATATGTTACCCCTTTTAAAGCGGGGAATAGGTGTGCATCATTCTGGCTTGCTTCCCATTTTGAAAGAAGTCATTGAGATTTTGTTTCAAGAAGGATTGATCAAGGTTTGATAATTTATTTTGTGACTGTAGTTGTGCATAGCTTCTTAGATATCATTTGCTAGGATCAGATATACTAATTTATGATTTTAACGGAGCAGAGCAAAAATTCTTGTATTTGCTGATTTTCTTGAAATCTTTCAAGTTGTGAATCACTAACAACGAGTGTTAGCCACTTCATGTCTTCATCTTAGTCATGAGCTGATACATGAACTACTCTTCATCCAGTGCTTTTTTTTTTTTTTTATTGAGGTCATTGACTGCTTTATTTGGTCTCAAGATGTGTAAGGCCATAGAACAATCCTCTGATTGTACTCTCTCTTTCTCTCTCTCTCAATTTATTTTTGATGAGTTAAGATTTATTTAGATTCATTTAGCTAGCTAGTTATACGTTTCTGGATGATTATGCTGACGAAGGCATTTGAAATTTTGTTTTGGAACATATTTCTATCCATATGTTTCTTGTTCATTTAATTGTTTTTATTTTTTCAACAGCTATTTATTTTTAATTTCTTCTCTTACATTTTAATCTACAATAGAACTATGATGATTGAAACATTCTTCTTTAGTGTCTGTTTGCCACAGAGACCTTCAGCATCGGTTTGAACATGCCTGCAAAAACTGTAGTGTTTACCAATGTCCGTAAATTTGATGGGAATAAGTTCAGATGGTTATCCAGCGGAGAGTACATACAGATGAGTGGCCGTGCTGGTCGTCGAGGAATTGATGAACGTGGAGTATGCATCCTTATGGTGGATGAGAAGCTTGAGCCTTCTACTGCTAAAATGATGGTTAAAGGAAGTGCTGACAGTTTGAACAGGTAGTTTGAATTTCACAGCATCTCTGGTGTAGCTCACTTAATGTTTAGGCTTATAGTTCATTAGTTCTTTGTTTTGGAATGCTACTTCTTTCTCATTCATCATTTATCTATTATTTAATTGCATATCTCAGTCAAAAGGGTAGCAGAGATAATTGAACCTTTCTAAAATCTGACCCCCTTGGAAATGTAAGGCACATAAAAATTCTATGCAAATGGTGATAAAGAAATGGAATAAACTTGGTTGCTTCTTTCACTTATGGTTGTATGATTTGGCTTGCAGTTTTTTATTTTCTCAGAAGCTTTTACTAAATTGAATTTCTACTGAACTTGCAGTGCTTTCCATTTAAGTTACAACATGCTTTTAAATCAAATGCGCAGTGAAGATGGGAATCCTGAAAATTTGCTCCGCAATTCATTTTATCAATTCCAAGCTGATCGTGCAATTCCTGATCTTGAGGTCAGTTGATTCCTTGGATGCCAGAAATTAGGGAACTTAGCTCATGAATATAATTTTTTTCCTTTGGTCGATTTTTTGGGTGATATTGATTGGGGAATGGTGGTCAATAATGTTGCAATATCTGTCCTTTGCAATCGACTAATATTTCCACGGTGTTACTTTTATTGTGCAACTAAAAACTATTATCATGTAACCTTTTAGAAAACCTCTTCAAAAGCCCCCATGGTGCAAGCTGCCATGAAATCATCGAAGAAAATAAGCTTTTCAGCATTTAAAAAGCTTGAGTTAAGTACAATTGGCATTTTAGAAGACCAATATCATTAGTTAATAGAAGTTGGCATGCAGTGATAATTTGAGATAACCTGATGAACAACCATAAGAACGCCAGACAGCATGTTTGTCACATCTGTAGCTTAAAATAAAAGGGGATAAAAGAGTTCACAGACTTACTGCTAGAAGCTTCCATAAACAACATAGAAACTAACGATACCAAAATCAACTAAGGAGAGATACTCTTAAACCTGAGATCATGGAGAGTAGCTATAAAGTCACTTTCTGAAATAGAAGTGGTGTAAAACATCAGGTGATGTTTCCATTAGAATGAGATGTTTCTTTTTAACTGCACAAACAAGATGGCTGTTAATCTAGTCATGCATGCTATTTTTATCATCATGCGAACTATTGCGTTGTCAAATGAATCTCTCAATGATATGTTAGCCTCTTGTGTAGCTTTATGTTCTTGGGTTTTTACTTGTGCTGCTTTTAGAACCAAATGTTGAACTTGTAAGTTAGTGGTGATTGTTATGTTTGCAGAAGCAAAGCAAAGTCCTTGAAGAAGAGAGGGACTCAATAGTAATTGAACAAGAAGACAGTCTAAAGAACTATTATGATCTGATTCAGCAATACAGAAGTTTGAAAAAGGATGTTCGTGATATTGTGTTTTCTCCAAAGTATTGCTTACCTTTTCTCCAGCCTGGCAGAATTGTGTGTCTCCAATGCTCTGAGATAAACGAAAATACCCCATCTTTCTCCTTTGAAGACCAAGTAACATGGGGGGTTATAGTCAGTTTTGACAGGGTTAAAAATTTTTCTGATGGTGAGATTCTCTAAATTTTTTATAATTCATTGCCTCCAAACAAGTTTATTTATGCTATATTCTTCGCCTGATCCAGATGATGCAAATAGAAAACCTGAAGAGTCAGACTACACAGTCAATATTCTTACCAGATGTGTTGTGACCAAAGATGGAGTTGCTAAGAAAATCATGAAGATTGTCCCACTGAAAGGGCACGGAGAGCCCCTGGTTCTTTCTGTTCCAATCTCTGAAGTAAGCTCTAATTTGTTTATAACATCTACAGATGTTGTGTTGATGTTCCTTTTGCATTCTTTATTTACCTGTAGTCTGTAGAGGATGAAAACCAGAACTAAGTTAAACAATTGATATTTTATCTTATTAGACTGAAAACTACTTGCTATGAAATTTTGGGGTCCCACCAAAAATGTTCTTTTCAATGTTGGACGGGATAAACCTTCCACATTGAGGTATAAGCACTATAATTTTAGAACTTCGTAGCATTGCAAAAAGTGTCAAGTGGTATGTTAACCCATCAGAAACTGTACATATTATTAGTTTGATTACTACATGGATTATATTTTTAAGTCAACAGAACAGGTAAAATTTATGTTATCTATGCTTTCAGTTAAGTCTGTGCTGTGTCTATATCATAATTGCTGCAACTTTTAATTTGGCCTATTTTAATGTGTTTAATTTTGCAAGCGCTTCTACAGAGGTATCTAGGCTCATTTGTTATCTGAGGATGAAGACATTGGCCTCAGTGACTCACTCAAATGTTGTCCTTTGTGATTATGCTAAAACTCATGTCTATAATATCCATGCTTGCTGTATACACATTTCTCTGTGCTCCATTAATTCTCCTAGTAAGCTTACAGAAAAGCGTTTGCCAGGAAAAGGAGTTTGTCTTGTGATGCTTTTCAAGTTATTTATTACATTGTAGCAAGAACAATTCTTTACCAGCTTAATTTTTGGACAGATAACCAATCTGAGCAGTGCTCGCTTATACATGCCAAAGGACCTTTTACCATTGGAAGTTAGAGAGAACACCTTAAAGCAGGTTTTAGAATTTCTATCAAGAAATCCCTCTGGACTGCCACTAGATCCCGAAGGAGACATGAAGGTACTGCATGTTATTTGCTTTCTTCTATTTAGTGTTCCCTCTCCAGCCAATTATGATCCTGTAATTATATTTGTCATTCTTCAGATTCAAAGTAAATCTTACAAGAAGGCACTCCGCCGGATAGAGGCTTTAGAGAACCTGTTTGAAAAGCATGAAATTGCAAAATCTCCTCTTATTGGACAAAAACTTTCAGTTTTGCATAAGAAGCAAGAATTAACAGCCAAGATTAAGTCAATCAAGAAAACCATGCGTTCTACCACTGCTTTGGCATTTAAAGATGAACTTAAAGCTAGAAAAAAAGTTCTCCGGAGACTAGGGTAACAATCTATATTTCCTGCTTTCATTTGCATGTTTGTGGCGCAAGGTGTTGGGCGTGATATGTTCTATGTCCATTATCAAATATGTCTTCATTTTGTGGTTATTTTCGGAGTGCTTATGTAAATGCTAAAATAGTTATGGTAGTCATCTTGTAGAAAGTTTCTTCGTGTTTGTTGTGCATTGACAGATGATTTAGATTCAGTAAATGATCAGAATAAGCACTAAAGAGTTTAATAAGTTTCATGTTTGGCTTTGATTGCCAACTCCATTAGGGAAGAGGGTTCAAATTTATAAGTACATGGGGGACTCTGAAGTAACCATCGCTAGGTTTCGTTTCACTCCCATGCTATGAAGTTGTATGCCGTCAATTAGGTGTTGGGCCCTTGATATGTTTTCAGTGTGGTAATCACTCTTTGTTGCTTAAGGCTTATCCTTGCTTGGAAGAGATAAAGGGCCTTATCTCTCTTATCATCAAATGAAATTCATTTTAGCAGGCTCCTGCAATCTAAAAGGAAGTAGTTGTTGATCTTGTAATAAATGCAAGAGTTTGCTGTTAGGAAACAGTTAAAAAACCGTGTAAGTCATGTTAAATTTTTATTGCTTTTATTCTTCAGTGTTTATTATCATTAAAACTTGGAAAATGCACACTTGAATAATCCCTTCTCCTGTATGAACATGCAATCCAACTGTTGAGTAGCTGTAATTGTTGGAAAATAAATTGAAATATTAAAGAACAGTAATCAGTTTATTAATTTGGAGGTTTTAACTATTAAATGGTTGAGTTCAATTTATGAGTTTTTAATTTAGGTACATTAAATGTTATTAATATTAGGAATTAATGTTAATGTTTGAGTTTTTGGTATTGCACTATATAATCATGTACTTATTTAGTTGTAAAAGTGACCCTCTAGACAAATGGAAGCCAATGTCTAAAGGTGTAGCCCCTCTCTGAGAAGGGTTGTTCTTAGGTGTAAGAGTGTTTTTTCATATGTTTTTATGGATTCTCTCATATCAATATATTCTTTAGAATTCATTTCTACTTTATGATTATGCCTTCTCAACCCCAAAAGCCAACAGTAATTCTTATTCTGGTTCAATTGCAGGTATGTTACAAGTGAGGATGTATTGCAATTGAAAGGGAAAGTTGCTTGTGAAATTAGTAGTGCGGATGAATTGACCCTGACCGAGCTCATGTTCAGTGGCATTCTAAAGGACATAAAAGTGGAGGAGATGGTATCTCTTCTCTCTTGTTTTGTGTGGCATGAGAAGCTCCAGGATGCTACAAAACCTAGGGAAGAACTTGACTTGCTCTTTACACGATTACAAGAAACAGCTCGAAGAGTGGCCAAACTTCAGCTGGAATGCAAGGTGCATATGCAACTTTAGTATTCCATTTCTCCTTTCCATCTTGCAGTTTATTCTATGGGAATTGTAGCTAAGATTAAGGTTGCGTGTCACTTTCAGATATATGCAACTTCAGTGTTCTATTCTTATCCTTTGCTTTTTTCTTATTTTACCTGTATTATCTTGGCAGGTCCAAATTGATGTGGAGAATTTTGTGAGTTCATTTCGCCCTGATATTATGGAGGCCATGTATGCTTGGGTAAGAGGATCAAAGTTCTATGAAATCATGGAAATCACACAGGTATTTGAGGGGAGCTTGATCAGGGCAATTAGGAGATTGGAGGAAGTACTTCAGCAGTTAATACAAGCAGCAAAATCAATTGGTGAAACAGCTCTAGAGGCTAAATTCGAAGAAGCTGTTTCTAAAATCAAGAGAGACATAGTATTTGCAGCATCTTTATACTTGTAATGAAGCTTCAGGCTTCAGTTGGTGATGCTGGGAGAAATCATCAGATTTTTGCAGATTTGATTTTTTTTTTTATGATGCTGAGCATATTTCAGCCAGATGCATGAAGACCCCCCACCTTATATACTATTGCAGCGCATCTGTAACTCGAGTGAATGCAAATAGAAACTACCTTTATGGAGTCGAAATGAATAGAATTACTGGCTCTGCAACATTTACAAAACACACAAGTCGCAACGGTAACAGGCTCCTTCAAGGAATCCATTTTACTTCACTTTATGCTTGTATGCGAGGACACTGTCATCTAGGGAGGGTGACGATCTGAATCACAATTCATAGCAGAATGAGGAACTGTGCTTACGGAACTGTTCTTGCAGTGCCTGTCGTCAACCCTGTCATATTTTTATCTATATTGGACGAAGCTACAAATGTATTCTAAAATGGTCGAATGGTCGATTTTTCCTGTTATTTTTCTGTTCTTAGAAGGATTATTATAAGTAGGTTGACAAGTGCGTAAGCAATTTTGCTCCTGAAGTTCATAGAGTAGCTTCCAGCTAATGTTATTTACAGAGAAGGCATACAATACTAATTCTCTTCACAGGAAATTTTCCGCTGAGTTGTTTTTATTTCATTCTTGTAATTGATTGTCAGTTTTGGCTTATGACGATGAAAAGTACTTGTTTTTTTAGTACTGGCTATACAAAAATTTCTACTTTTAACTTGTATTTGTGGGACAATATAGATGCAAATAAGATTGTGAAAACCAAATTTATTGGAACTCCAGACAAACAAACGAGAAATGAGAAAGAAAAGGAAAATTTATTACATGCTTCTTCAGTTCACTTCTTGAATTCGAAAACAAGGAAATAAGCAACGAACCAGATTGGCACCAAAGCTAATAACACAACCAAATAATCCAGTTGACCTCTCTTTTCTTGTTGTCGTCTGCACAACTGGTACACCATAAACAGGATTTGGAACTGTATATTGCTGATACGTTAATGGTGTCTGTGTCTCAGCTGGCCATGTAGGACAAATGGGGTTTGTTTCCACAACAATTTCTTGAGATGAGTGGGTTTGACTTTGGTAAGCAAGTTGAGGTGCAGAAATGGTCTCATGGGCAGTGGTCTGGTTGGGTTCTAGCCAGGGTGGTAATGGTGGAGCTGAGGGTAGAGGTTGGGTAGGAGTGGTGGAATGAGAGCAGCAACAACGATAGTAAGGTGGTGGTGGAGGTTGATAATAGGATTCTTGAAAATGGTTATGGGTCTTCTTTTTTCTCTTCTTTCTTGGCCAGAATTTCTTGAGCTTCTTCACAGCTTTGATCATTTCTTGGTATTTTGAGCAGATGAAATGATTCTTGAAAGAGGTGGAGAAAAGAAATGTTGAACAAAAAGATAATACATACTCAGCCCTCTGATTAAAAATGATGATGAGAGCGTTTTTTTGGTTTCAGAATTTTCAAAGTGACCGTTACTCATGTTCTTTCTAAAAGGAGAGAGGTGGACCCGACCCGTTTCCCGTTAGCATTATGAATTTGCTTTCAGCCAAAAATTAAATAAATTAGTTTATTTATATGCAATTAGTTTGATTGGCTGAATTTGAAAATAGGTACATAATTTGATTAATTCATCCAAAGGAAAAAATTATTGAAAATAATAAATAATAATTTACATTAAATAAATTTGATTTAGATATAATTTATTAATGACAATCTACAGCATATAATACTCCAGATAGACATTTTAACACTAAATACATGGGGAAAAAATTAATATACCAAAACATTCACATATACAACAAAAAATTATATATCACAATTTTGAGGCAAGAAAATGGCATATATAGAACATCAATTCACAAAACGGATATACTTTATGTTCTTGATTGACCAATTATCCAAAAATTGCAACTTTGACCTTCCTGTGATGAAAAATAAACAATAAAAATAGCACCTTTCAACAGAATGATGCTTCAGGAACTTCAAAATTCTCAGTGATGGAAAATATTTGAATAGCCAATTGAATATAACATCCTTCCAAATAAGCATGTAATAGAAAGGGTATGTAACGCAGGATTGAACGATCGTGAAATAAAAATTAAAAACAAAATGTAGCATTCAAAACAGGCAAAAAAAAAAAGAAGGGGAAAGGAAAGAAAGATCACATTTTCCATTCTTCATTTGGTAGCAGCTTGAAGAGGTGGAATGCACAAACTTACTTGTATCCAAACAAGCAAGCACTATAAGAAAGATTCCCTTGCCAAAATAACAATACTACAAAGTAATGTAAAGCCCCATAAAAATAAAGAGAAAAACCTATCTTCAAAAGATGAAAGAAAGCCTCACTTTTCCATAAATGACGTGTTCCAGCCGCCAACCATCTCACCAGTAACTTGGTGCTGCCTTCTGGAAGTGCTTCTGGTAAGTTATTCCAATGTACACCACTATAAACAAGATGTTCACCAAAATGCTCCTTTTCCTTTCTTCATCATTCCCTTTTCCTTATCTCTTCACAGCCACTCATGGTTAACTTAAATAGCTCAGGCTTAGCACCCGGGCCCCACAATAGAGGACTGGTCCTCCATGGTAACCGCTGCATCAGTGTCCACGTCCACTTTGGCTGCTTTAATCTCATCATTGACCAGAAGTTTAATCTTGGGCGATAATCTCTTCACTTCCTCAGTTGTATAGATGAAAATTTTCCTGACCATGCTGCAGAATTCACTGCGATAAACAAGACACAAGTTATTGAAAAGGCATATGTAAACAAGGATGGATAGTCCCAAGTACTTACTGCCATGGATCATCGCCAACCATCATCATGTCATCTTCATCATCTGTGTAGACAACTTGCCATTTCTTTGTGGATCTGCTAAGCTCACCTTCAATATCAAACATATCTTCTAGCTTCTTGAGCAGGTCCTCATAGCATTCAAATCGTGTCAAATCAACAGCTCTGCCAACAGCAATTCCTTGCATGTGAACCTAGAAAAGAATGTATAGGTCATCGATCATTTAGAATAGGAATAATATTAAGAAAAATGTCTAAGTACCTTCGTGCAGCTTCTGATTTGCCTGCTTTGTAACTCCTGAGGAGATCTCAGGCATGATTTCTCAGGCTCACAACTTACTGAAGGTATTTCAGATCGATAAACATTTGATGGTTCAGAATGCTGGTCAGATTCAGCACCCAAAGACACAACAGGGTGATCATCCCCTGTCATTCCAGATGCAATGACCAATGGTGAAGTTTCTTCGGCATTGGAGTTACCAACAAGTTGAATCCCAAAGAGCCTACAACCATTTCCAGCACCATGCCTCCTCTCTCCAGAGTCTTTTTTAACAGCAGGGGCAAAGGAATCTGTAACACTTTCCACCCTTTTAGGCCAATGCATTGAGTTGGGGGGAAAACCAGTGTGTGGA
Source organism: Croton setiger (assembly GCA_948099555.1). Classification (NCBI taxonomy): domain Eukaryota; kingdom Viridiplantae; phylum Streptophyta; class Magnoliopsida; order Malpighiales; family Euphorbiaceae; genus Croton; species Croton setiger. The sequence continues at coordinate 13,034 of CANUEY010240883.1, forward strand.
GAATTGCCACTAAAACCAAGAGAGTTGGGCCTAGCAGCAGTACTGAAATTATTTGCTGTATAAAGATCCCGTCCACATTGAGAGTCCCCATACGAGAATGCAGGAGATTCAGCTGGGGGCTTCCACATACCTAAGGCGCAGAGATACCATAAGGTTTAGTAAAGAAAACCAGCAGAACAACAGAAAAGAGGAAATACCAAAGGGCAGAGCTGGCACACCTAATGCAGGTGGATCTGATGTTGGTTGAGGTACAACAGATGGTCGTGCGCGCTTGTTCCTTTGCACAGGTAGGGAATTTGAAGGAGTGGTTGCAACAAGTGGCTCCAGTTCCCATGGTGATACTCTATCTGGACGCAAAATTGAGGAAGGTTCATCCCATTGAACCTGGCAGAGCATAAAGTAGAATCCATAAGTGAAGAGAAGAAAAGATACAGTAATGTTAACAAGAAAAACAACAATGTTAAATCAAAAAAAGGCCAAGATGAAGTTGAAAGTAAAATATTGATGAAACAACTAATCTTGAAAATGAAATGATGTCTAAACATTTCAGTAACATTACACAACAAGTGCACAAATCTGATAAAATAATCAATGTTGCCAACCTTTAAGGATCTCCACTCAGAATCAGCCCATCCAGAAGATACGTTATCTCCGACACCAACAATTGTTCCACTAAACCTGGGAGTAGATATAAACTAACAGCTCAAAACAAAGCTCTTAACTTTTCATGCTAAATGACAATAAAGCATCAGATGATACCTTCGTTCAGGAACTTCCTCACCCTCAAATCTCATCTTAAACCTCATCCCAACAGAGAGTTTGTGGCTCCGAGCTTCAAGATACTTGTTGACACTCACAATAAACTCAGACCGGCTAGTTCTGAAATGAATTTCCATTTTAGCAAATTGACACACGAATAACACAAGAACAAATGAATGAAGGAATAGTATCAAATACATAGTAAAAAAAAACACAAACCTTGGCTTGTAGAAGACAGAAAAAAGAGTTCCAGTTGCAATGGCATGAGAAGCAGTTGCAAGAACACCAAGATGCATGCTTTGGCTAGAGATAACAGAAGATGGCATATTTATCTGTTGTCTCATAAGCCTCCTTACTCCAACACGAAGCTCTCCATTTTCTCCCCTTTAAAAAAGAACATCAAGAATTCAGCAAATTTTACAGCATTTAAGCAAGAAAGTTATTGCAACCTCAGTTGTTAAAGACCAAAGACAATAAGGCACAAAGATTCACAGAACCTGAAGCACAAGGGTGTCCACACACACAGATGTATTTACCAGTTAAATAAAAAGATACAAATAGAAATTACTTACACACTATCCAAAAATAGACTTCCAACATATCTACACTTACTAAACGAATATCAAATAGTTGGCAAATACATCCTTTATATTTTAGCAACCATCGTTAATTAATGCTCACATGAAAACAAGAGTGTTTGACATTTATTTGAACTTACAACGAAAACAAGAAGATATGACTTGTCAATTTTTAGAGAACACCAAAAGGTAAAGTATATAAGCAGTTAACTTGAGTAATATAGAAAAAGCAAAGTATGATCACTTGCCTCAAGAAGATGAAAGCATCACCAGCCACTAACTTTTTTGAGCTAACAAAGACACTCCACCCAGTTGTGAGCAAATGCCGTCTAGGTTGACCTGCAATTCATGTTTAGAATTTAGATCAATGTCCCAACAGCAAACACAATATTACTATCTTCCATGTTCTGTTACATGTACCAAAGAATAATATTGGAAAATAGTCAAAATAAAAAAATAGGAACATAACAACATCATAACAACCAAGACTTAGTCACAAACTAGTTGATGTAAAGCTATATGAATACTTGGTTTCAAATATTTGCCCTAAAACATGGAATTTATGACTAACAAATTTATGATTTGTTTAAGTTGCAGAAGCCTCTTTAAATTAGCATTGAATAATGATAGAATATAAGGAGAAGGGGGGGGGGGGGAGAGAGAGAGTTTAGCTTACCACGGAAAATGTGTCGGAAATGCCATTCATTGCTGTGCAAATCAGAGGCCACTAATTCCTGCCATGGTGGCTGTTGGGACATATCCTAAACAAAAAAGAGAAAAGCGTGTCAACGGGAAAAAAAATTAACTCCACTGGGGGCATAGGATGGTGATAGTTTAACACTAACTCCTACCAGAGGAGGCAGACAATCATCTGCATGCCTACGTAGAACAGAGAAACCACCATGCGTGCTTGTGTCAGAAGCAGTAAGCGTCTTACAAAATGAATGAACTGTGCATCTTTCAGGTTCTGGAACTGGAGGATCAGGACTAGTAACCTCACTTTGCTGATGTAAGGAATAATAATAAGATCAATGAAACATAAAATAATAAAATCTAATGTATTTGAAGAATTTGTAACATCCAAACTTATCTTACATCTGGATCAGGAAGCAGTGTAATCTGAGCATAAACTTCATCTGTCTCAGGTTCAGCCTGCAATAAACAGAAAAAATTGGGAATAATTGAAACTGCAATAAAAATTACCAGATCAAGCGTAGCAAACAAAAACAATGAAGGCAACATGGATAAACATCAATAATCATAAAGCAACGCACCCTACGCAGAACATTGACCACTTTACAAAGAATTTTAGATGGGAGATTGAAAGAGGGCATTTGCTGCTCCATCCCTTGATGCATTGAAGCTTCAAGCTGTATATAGAGGAGATTCAAAAAAATATATGTAAGCCAACAGAACATAAAACAAAATAACATGTAGAAAAAAAATTCAACAAAATCTCAGGGCATATAAGCACACTGCAGAAAAGAAATAAAGATATTAATTTCAATGTCCACTAAATTTGAAATACCTGCTCCATGTGACCTTGTGGAAAATAATAAACACGCTCTCCTTCACGAGGAAGGTTGACAAGAGGTCCAGCACAGGCATGCCACAGTTCTTTGTACAAAGCATCATTGCATCCCCCTAATTATAACAAAATTTCATGAAAATGGCAAAACAAATGCACTTAACAATTCAATGTACAGAAGCGAAAATAAAAAAATAAGACCAAATATTCATAAAAGCACTTGCATATGTGCAAAATCTTTTTTAACTTTGATGGTGAAAAGAGTCCGTTCCACTTATTTCGTTGGAATTATTACCAGTTGCAATATTGCACATGTTACAAAATTTACATTTCATAGACAGGAAAAAAACAGAACTTCACTTCGAAATAGAATGATAGTAAAAACCCCAAGAAATTATCCAAATTTCACCAATACTTAGAGCTGTTTCTGTGCAACTGAGTGTAAAAGACCCTCAAATCAGAAGATAATATAAAAGTTAAATGAATCTTGCTCAGAAGCAGCATTCTTTTACAAGCCAAAAGCAACAAGGGTTCCTGTTCCTAGAAATAGTCCCCCAAAAGTAGGGGTCTATAATAAAAGTTCCCTTAGGAATCTCCATTCATCCTAAACATCAATTCCTAACAAGTGTAGATCAACACAGTATACACAGCTTGACACACACATGCATATGCAAGTAACTTCAAATTCAAGCTCCAAAATTCCAATTACTCCAAACATCCTACTGCTACATCATCAAAATGGATAAGATCTCAACAATGAATGGACAGACAAAAGAAAGACAGTTTGAAAGTTAAAAGGAAGAATCACAGTGCTAGAGTTTTAGGTAATAATAAGACGAAGGAGAGGCTCAGAAAAACTGTAAACTGAAATTTTCTCCAATTCATCTATTTAATCAAACTACAGCAGGCAACGTGTCCCCCAATTTGTCAGCAACAGATTTTTTTCTCACAATATCCAAAAGCAAAAAGCTTATCTGATTTATTCATAGGCCTAACATAAAAGTAAAGACACCATAAAGCCTAAACAAATATCAACCAGCAAGTTGTGATTTAACCTAGTCATACGTCCACCATTTAAGTATTGTAAATGACTGGATGACTTTACTTCATTCAAGGATGCTGGAAGAAAATGCAAGACGACTTTCAACATCAATGCATCAAAAACTACTGCAAAATCAAAATTCCATACTGAATCTAACACACTCCAATTTCGACAATGATCACAATTTCAACAATAATCATTTTGAATCAGAGCCAAATCCCACTTTTCAACAACACCCATTAGCCCATTCTGACAGAAAAGGACAAAATCACTAAGAATATAGAGAAGGGGAAACGCAATAAGCTCAAACCTGTCTGAGGATTTCCAGCAGGCAGATGATTGTTACTTGTGAATGCCATAGAAAAACCACAAGAAGTCCTCAAAGAGTAGCAACCTCAATCTGTTGAAACACGAAATTCAGAGCAGTTAAATTCACAGCATATTCAACCTCTGATCAATGTTCCTACCAAACTAAACAGGAGGTTAAGTTGACAAGTATTTAAATCAACTGCATCACCAAACCAGGAAAAAAACCATTAATGGAAATGCATTACTAAAACTTAATGGTTATACGGATTGCTGACCATGTTCAGTAGCAAATAACTGTATGCTTTTTGCCTTAAATGCTGCTAAAAACGTCAGCTTTCTATCTCTCTCCCCCTCTCTTTTTAGACCTTTAACTCCCAAATTACAAGAAAAGCAAGGACCTTTCACGAGTTCAAATTGCCTTAACACTTTTTTCCAACACAAAATCAGTCTTTTTTCTTCACTTTTTAAATCTAACCCCAACTATTTTCAGCCAGATTTTCCAACCAAAAAACTCAAAAATACAAATAAAATCACTAATTTTAATCAAAATGGCTGATCGCCCACTAAAACCAACAAGATTCTAAATACCCATATTAGCAATAACACATCAACTTACTATGTTGATTACAAAGTCCACCAATGAAAAGTCACAAAAACAATCAAGGGATCTGATTAAACCATAAAGAACATTCCTTTCCCCTCATTAACAATCAAAAAACGACCTTTAATTTCCTTCAAAAATCCCCCTTTTTCCCATCATCCAAAAACAGTATCAACAACATCAAAAATAACACCTACCTGTTCTTCAATTCTCTGAATCAATAGGATCCAAAAACAGCAGCAACTACAACAGTTAGATTTGAATAGATGAACACGGACTGAATCGAAACAAAGATAAAAACAGTAGCTTTTCCTTCTTATTCTTCTTCCTCTTCTCTCTCCACATATGTAGAAAGTGTAATATATCGTCAATGTTCGGTCGAAGCCGACACGACTTACCTTTGGCTTCTCTTTTGTGTTCCTCCCTTACAGTCTCTCTCTCTCTTTTTTTTTTTTTTTTTTTTTTCTTTTTTAATTAAATATATATATATATATATTTAATGCGTGCCTCTTATTAATGTTAGGGAAGACTAGATAACAGTGCTGGAAAAAACCGATCCGAATATCGGTTTGATTCATCTAAGACAAATTAATTATTTTCTATTTTGGTTTTATTTTTTTTGCTATGAAAATTGAAATAATTGATTGGTTTTTTTCTGTCAGAAAATTCAAAATAATAAAAGTAAATAAAGATGAATTTGGCAAATATAATTTTGTAGAAAGTGAATGCCTATCATATATAGTTGTTATAAATTTTTAAATTTCATAATTTATTTAAAAAGATAATCATTAGTTACTGCACAATTTGATTTAGATTATGGTTTAAGTTGAGACAAATTCGAAAAAATAAGTAAGTTTTGGGGTTATTATTGTCTTTTCAGATTTTAAATTCTTAATTATTTTTTTAATGTAAACATAAACAGTGCCCTAAAATCCCTACATCTCTCCAACCTTGTCTCCAAGCTTTGATTAGGCTTTCTAATTATATATTCTTTGTCTTTAATTAGTTGATTAATTTAAGTATCTATCTTGGTACACGTGCACGCTTGCCACTATTTCTTGTCCATGATTTTTATACTAATAAAAGACAGAATTGCCCTTGTATTTTGATGTTTTTGTTTGATAATCTTAAACAATGTAATAATCACTAGTGGACATACTCATATCACATGCATCAATTTATTATTAACATTTTCTAATTATTTGCAGTACTCATCCTATTTGTTTTGAAGAAAATATAAGCAAAAATAAATAAATTTTGCATTGTTTTAATTTTAATTTATTTGGACAAAAATAAGAGAAAAAAAATGAATTTTTGATAAATAAATCAAATTAGATCTTCAATTTTTTTATTTATTTCTTTCACTGCACGTAAGGAGGCAACAAAAACTTAATTTTGACAAAAATGTATTCACTAATTGACGTGATATTTTATTTTTAATGTTATTTTCAAAATTAGTATATTTAATTTTGGTGTGATGTTGATAGTTTGTAATTAATTTGTTATACTAATATGCAGTGATTAAATTCATAATTTGTAAAATATTACTGCTACGGTTGGACAAAACAAATAAGGGACCCAACATTAGTAATTGCTTAGGATAATTAGGCAAACCAAATAAGATATGTTATAAATTATAAGTAAATTCTAAAATAAAGTAAGTTAACAGGAAGACTCACCTAAATTTTTTAGTCCTCATCTCTAAGTCAACTAAATTTTTTAGTCAAATTTTCTTGGGCAATATAGTAAATGTTTAAGTTTTTTTTCTACCTTTTGATCCATTAAACATAAGATAAGTAAATGTCACACAAATTTAACTAATTTTCTATTAAATAAAACAACTCTCGTTATAAAATATTTAATTAAGATGTTATAAATGATGATCAAACAATTATAACAAACAAGTTAAATGCAATTATAAACAAATATAAATATAACAAACTAGTGATGAGTCCTCTTGTTAAATTTTCACTTTGCTCTAAATTACTCCAATTTTTCAATTATGCCTTGGAAATAAATATTAATTAAAATACAAAGAAAATATAAAAATTATGACTAATATGTATTATTTAATAGAAATTAACTAATAAAAATTATGACTAATATGTATTAATTTAATAAGAAAATTAAAACATAATAGATACCTGCAGTGATAAACTACACTTTGGTTCATATCACCAACAATTTGTATAAAGTTAGTTATAAATTACATTGAGGGCTTTATTTGTCTAAAGTCCTTTTTTTAATACAACAAGTTGATTTGAGCTGCCCTATTAAAAGAGAAGCCAAAAGGTCCATTCTCATTAAAGATTAAAAATCATCCAACCCTCGATGCTTGTTATTTTAGATAATGCCACAGTTCAAACCATATCCAAGTCACAGGTCGCCAACATATATATATATATATATCCAAAAGCAACCACTTGTTCTTGTTGATTGTCATAGCAAAGAACGAACATGAGGGGAAACTAACACGGACGAAAATGGTATGCTTGCATTTGACACAATCAAGATCATATGAAGACATTTTGTCCAATAAGACCATCTGATAATTTTTGCTCATCAATTACAATATGGGAAAGATATATAATTAGGGTTTATACTCGTTATTGTTCGAATGATTTGCGAACAATCTCGATACCCGGTATCAACTATCAAAATACAATGCTTCTATCACCCATTAACAAAATTCATTCAAAAAATTATTACACTTATTCAAGTCTATACATGCCAATTATTTAATTTGGAGTCTGATGTTTTTTTTTAGAGTCAAGAACTCACAATGAAGTCACAGGGCGTGATAAATTTGGCGTTGCTTGTGTATATATCTTGTATCTTATCATTAAAATAAAGGAATTACAAATTTAGGATTAATGTTAACTTAGGGATGTAAATGAGTTGAACCGTTCTCAAACTACTCGAACTTCACTCGATTAAAGTTTGTTTGAAAACTAAATGATCGTTAACATGGTCGATTAGTTTTATTTTTGTTTAAAAGATGTATTAAATATTTTTTTTAATTTTTATAGTAATATAATAATTAATTAATGCTAAAATAACAATTTATATCTAACTATATACTTATAATTTCTTTTTCTCTCATTTAAGATTTTAAAGAAAACAACCCACTCAGAAATTACTCGAGTCTTGATTTGAAAAAAGTTCATTCAAACTCGACTCGAAAAATAAATGAGCTGAGAATATGTATCTAAATCTTATTATGTATTTTATTAATAGTATTGTTTTGTTCTAAAATTTTTAAAAAATTATATTACTATTTTTTTCTTCCATTAAATAAATGGTGATGAAATTAAAAATTTATATATAATCTGGTTCATTTATTTACTTTTGTCTTTTAACTGGAATAAAAACTAATTATCGAAAAAATCTAAAAACCGTTAGGTCAACCAAGATAAATGTACTCTAATTGAAATGGGTGATGAATTCAATTGCAATTGAACCGACCCAAAGGACAATGGCATTGATTACTGTTAGTTCCAGCATAATTGTAATAGTAACCATTAAAACCAGCATCGAAGATTAGATGCACTGAATGTGGGTGGTGGTGCTGCTTTTTATTACACACGTGTTTAATCTTTTTCTAAATCGTACCATCAGCAATGCTTAATTCTACGACTCATTTTTCAAAAATATATATATCATATCATTATAAAATGTCACATCTCTTATAATGAATACTTACATACGTTGAATCATTAAAATTTTTGTTGCTCCAAAATTGAAATTTAATGAATAGAAATTTAATTTTGGTCATGTATGTGTCTATATTTAATTGGTAAACAATTAAATAATAAAAAGGTCAGGTAAGGAATTTTGCCCACACCCTGACTTCTACGGAAATCCTTTAGAAAAATTTTTCATAATTACGGTACCAATACAATTTTAATTATTTTTCCGTGACATAGTTTTTCTGTCCATCAATAGGGTCCTCAACACTTTCTACTATATCCTTTCTATTATTAATTACGAGTCCCTTGCCAACATTTATCAATTTTGTGCATTTGTGATATTTGTTGTGATATTTGCAAAGTGTTTTGATGAAATGATCATAAAAGATAATTAACATAGAAACAACTTTTAAACAAACAATAAACACAACATAAATAGAAAAAGTTACCTTTTTTTTTTTACTTATGTTTACATCAAGTGATTTTTTTAATATGTAATTTTGTGAAAATTTTGAAAATCAATCACCTCCCTTGATTGAAATATAGGTTCATCCTTTCATTGTTTTGTTGGTAAGGAATAAATAACCCAAAAGGACTCCTTTCAATTCAACAAATGTAATTGCTGCTGCGACTTTTATTTAAATTCCATTCATTTAGTTCGGTTGTTCTGCTAATCTCATAAGTTCAATATTATGTTAATCTGCAATATGTCCAACTAAATTCATTTATTACCAAAATTAAAGTTTAAAAGGATTGAAGACTATGAAATGTTTTAATACTAAATTAATAAAAAAAATCTAAGGTGATACAAGATTTTTAACTAGAAAGTAAAAATTGAAAAACTGAAAGTTTTAATATCGAATAAATTTTTTGTGCATTTTTCACTATTTTTTTTAGTGTGCTTATATGCGTTAACTCGTTTTATATTCTCGTTATTAATGTAATAATCAGTTTGATAAATTATATATTAACCGTAATAAAATGTTTATTTCATCATTAAAAATAAAAAATCATATATTTTCATAAATTAATAAAATGTCATATTTTTTTTGAATGCTATTAATTAACTAACCCAATTAACCTATTCCTATTAGCCACTCACCACCCTCTGCCATTCATCCTCATCTTGCACTGCCTCACTAGACCCTTCATCTTCCTCCATTCCGCCCACTGCGATCCTTCACCACCGACACAATTGGAAAACACAATTACTCTTTATCAAAATTATATATATATATATATATAGTTTTGGGTTATTTATAAAAAATATGTTATTTTATTAACTTTTAAAAATATGTGTTAATTTCTCATATTAAACACTAAATAAGTGCTATATAACTTAAACTTCTAATTTAAAATATTATTAATCATATAATACTAATAAATTATTGTCAAAGTATTATTAATTAAAAAATTAAATGTTATTAATCATATGAATGTAATTAAATTTTTAGATTGAATATCATTTCTTTCTTTCTAAATTTTACACATTGGAAGTTCATTTCTACCCTTTTCAAAGCTATATTATGCTCCTCTAACTTCTCACCTTCAAGTTCTTGCCTCGTTTCTTTAGGAAACTCATAATTCATTTTAAATTTGTTGAATAATTAGTGTTCAAGTATCGATTCTAAACTCATATCTTGTCAATTATTTTTTTCTCCTTAATCTCTTAATTAATATTGTTTAAGCTACTTTTGCAGTAATTTTTGTTTAAAAAAAAGAAAATATAATTTTTTGCGCACTCGTTCCCTCTTAATTTTTGTAAAAAAAAAAAAAAGAAAATATGATATTTTGCGCACTCATCCCCTCTTAATTTATGACTGGTTTTTTCTATGGCTGATGTAGATGCAATATACATTTACCTAAACTTAAGTTCATTGTTTGTAATTTTGCATTAAGCTTTAAAAGTCCTCCTAAGTACTATTTTTTTCCATAATATAATACGAATTATACCAATTTTTTTTTTCTAATTCAAATTAAATTACCCTCTAGAAATTAATTTTCCATAATATAATAATAATTAGATAATCCTTTTGTAATTTTATAATTAATGAATTTAATATAATTTTAGAAAAACATATTTAATCTCAAAACATAAGATTTTTCAGAGGTGTTTTTAGTGATCCTAATGTTACCATTTCTTATTCGTGCTTTTATAGATAATTAATTAAAATTAAACATGCGTTCAAGTAAGTATAAACATTAAAAATGATAATTAAAATGATTTGTTATTTGTTATGGTGATATTTATGAATGTTAATAGATTTATCGGATGATTCATTATTTTGAGTTATTGATTAATTGATTATATAAGATATTAATTGTTTTTTGGATTGGAATATAAGTAATTGACTATATTGAAATTGTGATGATGATACATATGATTATATAGATATCATGCAAAAGTATTCACACAAGACTTAATAAGGAAGTTGTAGTCATCTTGACCTTGTATTTACAAATTTTACAAGCGAGACCCACATATCATTATATAATGTTTACATGCAGGACCTACGGGTCAATATATAATTTTACAAATGGACCTTTGGATCATTTAAAATTTAATATTAGTCAGCCATATGATATATGATATATGAAATTTCTGATGCAGTACTTGGCATGATGAGTCACAACCAAATTAAGTGGAATCATATGACATAAGTACATGGATATCTATGTTTCTAATTATTGTTATGAAATTGTTGATACTGCAGAGTTAATTTATAATAGTTTATACTTACTAAGTATGCGACTAATCAAAATCGCAATTTACGTTTCAGGTTCTTGACTGCAACTGTCAAACTAAGTCACAACGTGAAGTGTAGAACTTCACACTCGATTTTCACAGGTCGATCAAATGAAGAATAGAGTTTCTCTTCCTCCTTGTTGCTTCCACATGTATAATTATTTTTAATAGATTTATGTTAAATTATGTAAATATGACAATGTGAAATATGTTGTGTATAGAACATATGACAACTATTGTAAATTATAGTAAATGATGCATGACGTGTAATATATATATGAAATAGTGTGATCTGTTTAATGAATGACGTATATAGAGATAAAGTTGTCACATTATACCGAATACGAGTTCGAATATACAATTAGTTTCAATGTACTCATGGATTATTATTATTATAGTAAATAATTAACTATACTAATTTTATTAATTAGTATTACAACATTTACGGATGTGCCATAAATATTTATGACAATTCAAGAATAAAAAAAGAGCATTCAACACCCCTTAGCTCAGCAAGTAACAAAAGAAACCCAAAAAAACACAAAAACAAAGCAAATCCTGTTAGAAAAGGCATAAAAGAAATAGCAACAATAAACAGGGTAAAGGTGACAATTGGAAGAAAAAATAAATACCAGAAGTATGACAAGCTTTGCCTAAACGACTGAAGCTGCATTGTTGGACGTTCAAAACGACATCACGTTCCGCCTAAACGACTGAAGCTGCATTGTTGGACGTTCGCAGATTGACATGAAATGTTGCACTGTTGGCTCCCTTTCCTAAGCAACCAACGCCAAAATCAAACAGTACTCGATTTTTCAACTATAATTTTAAATTTTATACTACATTAAATTTTTGGGTTAAGTCATTGTTCATATCATACGATTGATGTTGAGAAATAACAATGAATTTTCTTTTACTATTTTTTTTCCCCTTTTCTAATTTCTAGTTTCTAGTCTGATCACCATTATATGCTGTGTGTAAAATTCTTTGGATCGTCTATTGGGGCTTATTTAAGCACCAAATTCTTGGGTATTGCTCTAATCAGTATTGAAGAAATTGCAACTATGCCACGCCTGTGTTGGATCCCTTGTCAACCTTCCTCATGAAGGGGAGCGAGTCTATTATTTTCCTCAAGCTCACCTGGAGCAGGTATTTCAAATTAGCGGAGACTGGAACATGATATCTTTATTGCTTTTCTGCAGACCGTACAATTTTTTAAAATCTATAGATTGAAGCTTCAATGCATCAACGGATGGAACAGCAACTACCAGTATTCAATATTCCATCTAAAATTCTATGTAAAGTTGTTGATGTTCAGTGTAGGGTGGGTGTCTTAATGATAATTGCTGTTTTTCTTTGCCTCGTTCTTCGTTGGTATTCTTGATTTTGCAATTCCAATGATTTTCATTTTTTGCTGGCTGAACCTAAAACAGGTGAAGTTTATTCTCAGATTAACTGCTTCCTGATCTGGTTGATTCAAATGCATTTCAGTTTAGGGTTGATTCAAATGCATTTCAGTTTATTGTGTTCTGTTATTATTATTATTCTTCACATCAGCAAAGTGAGGTTACAATGAGGACAATCAATTGATTGTTCGTCTCCATTGCAGGTTCACATGCAGGGTATTACAGAATCAGTTGATTTGACAAAATTGGATTGCTATGAGGACCTGGTAAGGGAATTAGTTAATATGTTTGAAATTGAAGGTGGAGTCACAGGATTTTCAAAGGTGACATGATGCTTGTCGAGGATGGTCCATGGCTGTAAGTCCATTAAGTTGACTTGTCATTTGTACATTTGCAGTCGAATAATTTCTAATTCTGCTAAAAATATCAATTTTGTACTCTCAACTGCAGTGAGTTCTATTGCAAGTTGAGGGAGATCTTCATCATCATGCGGGATACAGAATTGAAAAATCAGGTTTGTAAATCAGAAGACTGCATTTACTCAAGTCTCTGAACTGATTGATTCTGTATTCACGTAATCAGGAAATGAAGGTACTTCTTCTTCTTCTTCTTCTTCTTCTTCTTCTTACATAAATTCTAATGACATGTAAATTGGAAAAAATAACAGGAACTGGTATTTAACATTAATTAACACAAACAATTTGAGTTGATTAAACAATTTAATGAGGATAATAAGATAAAATTGAGTATACAGTTTGAAGAGTTGTGACACTAAGAAGAAAAACGGCAGCTGCAAATGAAATAATTGTCCATGGATTCCTGAAATAATCTCTTCTAAGAGATGCACAGTGCCTGTGCCACCGTTTATTAAAGAACTGATTCACTTGTTCACACAATCCTGCAAAATAGAAATCTTCTAGCACAACTTGTTTGCAGATATTGTTAAGAAATTGCGAAACATCATCACAACCACCCAAATTGTTCTTAATGATCCCTTTAGATTCCAGTAATTCAACATCTGCAGTAGTGTCTACCAGACGATCCATAAGCAAAACATAAGAAGAAACATATTGAGCATCAGCACGACAACATTGCTCGTAAGCAATGAGATTCCTGAACAGAGAATCGGTAACATCATGAATAATGAGTTGTGGAATCTTGAAAACACCCTTCGCAAATCTCAAATTCAGCAAATGTTTTGATGATTCTTGTTTGAATCGAACTCCAGACTTGCTTAGCGTAGTGGCGTTCTGCATAAGATCTAATGGTCCTTTACTAACTCGAGCAACTCTTGACGAAGTGGGTACATAGCAATTGTGGATAAGATGAAGTAAATGAGCACTGCTTTTTCTACTAGCGGTTCTGATAATTTCGCTATTGATATGTACAGCTGTGTCGAAGAAATGAAGCGCGAGCTCATGTAGAATCAGGTGCGAAGAAAGACCAGTAGTACCAGCTCGTTTCACCGTTAAATTGATCAATAAATCAAGAACTAACAATGGAATTTGATTTTCTAACAAAGCCAAATCGCGTTGAAGAATTGGAAGCATCCAAGAAGTAGTGAAAATTGGATCATTTTGAAATTCATGATGGTTATGAGAAGAGTACCTTAAAAATAGCTCAACCATGAAAGAACCATCAACTAAAAGAATCTTGGCCAATTCATTTTTGTCTCTGAATTGTGTCAACAAAGGTTCCTTGTAAAAGTATGAAACTCTGTCGACGAGATTTAACACATTTCTAGCACAAACATCAGCTGTTTCGAGTGGATCTTGTGTTCGGAGAAATAAGGATTGTGCATATTGAAACTTGTGTTCCTCCATAGCTTTTAAATGATTCTTACCATGATGAAGAGGACCGATAGAGATGATTTGAGGATTATAAGCTTCGTTGTTTACTGTCCGAAGATTAGAAGGAACTTTGCAAATGCACCAACTTGAAATGAGCGGAGTAACTTTTCCAAGTTCACATTTGAACCAATGAGCAAAGTCTTCTTCAATATCAATGGCGACTGATTCGTCCTCCATGCTTGATTCAAAATGCACAAATCAAATTGACTACGATATGTTAAAGCATAAAGATGGAAAATTCAGACCTTTTGGCTTTGAAGAACCAATAATTAAAGAGATGATGATGCTTGGTTAAATGACCATAAATAAAATAAAATCTGTCAGTAATTTAGAACTTGGATTGATTAGAGTGCAACAAACACAACAAGTCTACTTTTTTTATTATCAATTTGGTTAGGTTTGTCCAAGTCAAAATTGTGGGGACCACGTGTAATAATTTGTCTCCAATATTATGGATCTCCAAATAAAAAATGAGCAACTTTTTTAATTTTTTTTATGTTTTTTTTTTTTTTGAAAAAAAAGGTAAAATCATTTTTATTATTATTGAAAGAGGGGCGTGGCTACCATGCGGATGAATTTTTTATTTTTTTTTATTTTTAAATTTTAAATTTTCTTTTTCAAATCAAACAAAAAATTATATGTATTTGTCAATTTTAAAGGTTGACAATCTGCAGTTTTTGCAGTGTTAAAAATTTTATATGAAATAATTAAAATTATTAAATATAACAGTATGAATAATTCTAAATATTTATGTGATATTTTTTATTGATTTAATTTGAAAAAAAAAGTCGTCCGCATAACGTTCTAGTATTCTTCAATTTAGTAATTAGAGACATCACGTGAAGATATTTATTTGTATGGACACAGCATTCTAGAAGCAATAATGGCTTATTAATAATTGAGAAGCATAAAAAAAATAGAATATACTATATAATAAACTTAAAAAAAAGACTAGGATATAGTTGTGGGAAATTAAGAAAGACGACTAGAAGATTTTTTTAAGAAAAGGAAACCCACTATGAAGTTACCATCATTCAAATAAAATAAAAAATTGATGCTCATCAAAAGATTGGTTAAAGAGCATATGAATGTGAATTTCAGCTAGCTGACGACTAATGCAAGCAAGCTCTAAGCATTTTTTAATTTAAAAGATTAATCGTGACCCTTGGATTCTGAAGCCTCGTCGTGGTTTCCTTTCAGAAGATGACAATTTATTTATCCCAAATTATATGAGAGTTTGTGATTTATTTGTGGAAGGAGAAATAAGGTGGGATGTTGAGAAGATTATGAATTTATTAGCTATACTTAGTATTTTGAGTATTCCGGAAAGGGAGGACAGATTGATTTGGCATTTGGATTGTCGGGGTTCTTATAAACTCAAGTCAGCTTATTATGTTGCTTTGCAATTGGATCGTCAAAATTTGGGATGCCCGAAATGATTTATTTTGGAAGAATCAACACCGGTTGCACATCTTTCAAAAAGCTGCAGTTACTTCTTTACTTGATCACCAGGGTGCTGAGGTTGCTAGAAGTCATCTCTCTAATGATAATCCGGTCATTGTAACTCAATAGGCTTAGGTTCACCGCGAGGCGAGATGGTTTGCATTTGTTGATGCCGCTATGTTCACTACTTTTGATTTGGTTGGTTATGGGTTCATGCTAGAAGATGGTGACAGTGCTTCTTCACTTGTTGTGTCGAGTTATGGAGAGGGTGGTCTAGAGCTTGCTTTGGCGGAGGCTATTGCATTGCATGAATGCTTGTTTTATGTTCAAAATTCATCCCTAGAGGCGAGCAGCTTGTTTGTTGACTGCTAAAGACTATTTTTTGCTATTTATTCCAATACTTTAGACCTTTATGATTTTGGTTTAGCTTTTGTCGATTTTAAGACTATTTAATTGGATAGAACAAATATTAAATTGTTTTGGATTAGGTGTAGTACCCCTTTTCTGATCCACCTAAAAATCATGAGTGAATCAAACCGGAATGCTATAATGGGTTGGCAAGCTGAAAATAACATGGTACAATAATTTGAATAATAAAATTTCTCATTATCCACATACAATTATCACTGTGTATAACATGGATTGTCGTTTGATTTATACAAATGAATATTTAAATATACATTGTCTATTTATTTAAGTATATGTCATTGGCATCTATATGATATTAATTCCCAAACTAACCTCCTCGCTTACCGATGCGCTACATACTCTTCATGATTTTAAATCTCTCACTGGTTCTGTACTTGCGTATTTAAAACATCTAAATACGCTAAGTATATAGCTCAGTGGATACATTAATCTTAATATATATAAGAATAAAATATCATTTCACACAATTATTAACATGTGACTTGGTAACTCAATGTTTTAAATGCAATGACTCAAGTACCAGAATGTTACATTAGGTGTCAGAAGAATGGTTGTGCTCATCTCCTAGCTCGAACTTCTATTAACTATAATCGTTTTCATTTGTGGATCGATGTTCCCGACTTTGTTAAACTTATTCTTAATGATATGATGAGTTATTCTCTCTTAAAAAAACGGATTTTGGTGAAAGTATAGACAAGAGAACTCAAGTTTTTCTTTACTATAACATTCTTAATTAAATTACCCTAAACATAAATGTGAAGTCCAATTTATGAAAGGGTATTGTAGACATTAACATGTTGAGCTAGTGAAGGAACTAATCAACTCCAACTTTTTGTTTGAAGGACAATTTTCTTGGCATTATTTAATAAATTTCATGTTGATTACTTGGTAAAGTAAGTGGCAATTTGCCGAGGTGGCTCCACCTGCTCTGTGTCTTGACTTCCCGGTAAAGTAGGTCACAATTAAATGGTATAATTTTCAAAGTTTGTTTTATTGTAAAAACAATATAAAAAAAAAAAATTATGAATGGCAAATAGAACGAGTTGATTTAAGTTGTAAGCCGTTTGAATTTGTTTAAAAAAATTTAGAATTTTATTAATTAGGCTAAAATCTGAAAAACTGGACAGATTTTCAATAAATCGATAATTTAACTAAATTTTTATGTAGAAACAATTTCTATACTTTGAATTTCTAATAGTAACAGTAATACCTACCAAGCTGAAGCTCTATTCTACTTCTACACCAAGTTTTATATTTGAGTAGGTCCCACGTTAAAATTAAATATCAGCATTAATTTTGAGACCACATTGTTTTGGTAGAAGAAAAAGGACGACTTTGGAGTTGGAATTACAGAAAAGAAGAGAAAGAAGCAAACATCAATGGAGATTCACAGCTCCGATTCTTCCCAACCAAATGCTTTCACCAAATACGTGCAATCCTCCAGATCTGCATCTCTTCGATCTACCCATAACGACCTCAAATCACCACCACCAGCGCCGCCTCATCAGACTTCTTCCGGTGAGTGAAATTGGTAATCAATTACCTAATAAGAGTTGTATAGAAACATAAGCCTATTTAATTAACTTGTGATATATATATGAATGCAGAAAATATAAAGAGAAGCTCCGGCAGCAGCAGCGGAGGCCACTTCGATTTGGCGGCAGCTCAGAAAGAGTTCGAGAGTTGCCATAGCTTAGAAGAAAAGGCGGAGCTCCGGGGAAGACTTAAGGAAGGGATTCTTAAACGTTTGCAGGAATTGACTGAAACAGGAGGAACAAGTAAAGTAGCGATTGAAATCGCGGATATTGTTGATTTTGTAAAAGTTTTATATCCTTCTAATCATAATATCCTTAAGAGCATAGTGGATATAAGTGAGAAGAGTAGAGAAGCTGTAATCAAATTCCAAGAAGGTCTGAAACTGCTAGAAAAAGCTCAGGATTTGCTCCGAAAAGATCTTCAGCCTCGCCATTCTTCTGAGCTAGATTAGATTAGATTAGATCAGTGTTTGTGATTTCAAATTGCAATTTGTTTTTTTTTTTTTTAATTTTAGGTACAAGTAGAAAATGATGACATTTTCTTTATGTTTATATATATATATATATATGTATGTATTCTCTGATTTCATCTTCAAATGTTTTTATTTTTTCTTCATTTGATCTTATTATTAAAGATTGTAAGGTTTTGATTAGTGAATTACATGAAATTCACTTTAAGCTGTGATTGTTTTGATGTTGGATTAATAAAATCCACAAATTTCACACAAAAAAATAAAAAAATAAAAATTTATTCCTTTCATATTCAAAGTGTAAAATAAAATCATCTTACCTAATTTCAAACAGATTAATTAGATAAAGAAAAAATTACTTTGCTTTGATTTTTGTTACATTGCGTTCAGATTGAACTAGCTTCAATTTTTTGACAAAGTCTCTATAAACACAAATAAATAAATAAATAAATAAATAAATAAAACAGATTAAATAAAAAAAAGTGGAAATGCCACCGTCAATTGGTCTATCGGATGAAGCACTAAACACTGTTAAAAATGTTAATGTTCAAATCACGGCATGAATGGAAAAAATTAAATTAAAATTCTATTAATTGACATTTATGGCTAAGTCTCCCGAAATAAATATTTTTTTTTAAAAGAAAATATATAATAGGAAGAAATTTCTGAGAGGTCACTGGTCACTACTTTCTTATTACAGTTCATGAGGTCAAACATCAAACAGGAAATGAAATGATGATATTTACCAACAGGTGTGGTTTGGATTATTAGTAGAAGAGTTTTCCAAGGAGCTTCTATGGTGAATCTGAAAGAACAATCAAGGCAACCACCGCGACAGGCTGTTCAACGACCGCCACAATCCAGATTCCAAGCTTCTAATAATGGAAACCCGTTCACAAACTACGCTGCTAATTGTAATTTGTATCAGCCAAATGGTCCTTCTAAAGGAAACCCCTTTACAAACTATATGGCTAAATCAAAGTCTTCATTAAACCTTAATGATCCTTCTTTCAAACTTCCTCCTTCTCCACCCCCAGAAGATGGGAGGCAATCCGCACCGCCAAGAATGGAAGACCTCCACCGCCGACCTACCACCCACCATCCTCCTTTAACTCACCCTCTCTCCTCCCCACCATTATTACAGAGTCAACCTTCTTTGCCTATCATTTTTGGAACATTTGATCCAGCTACGATGTCAGCACCACGGCCCAACAATGTTATTTTTGGAACATCTAATCCAGATGCTGCGATTTCGGCAGTGGCACCACCTTCTTCTGGCCGGAGATCGAGCGTTGACGTTGTTCGGAGACCATCATCAGGTGGCCGGCCAAAGGGTCCTTCATATGCTCAAGTACTTGCCAGTAGTAAACATAACAAATCCGACCCACTTTTTGCTGCAAAGATGGCAAATATTCTGGCCCGTCTAGCTCCCAAATCCGGTAAGTACTCCTTTTATAAAAAAAAAATTGTTTTGGATGATTGAATTTCAATATTGTCTTTGTGGGCTCTGACACCGGATTGGTTTCTGACTTCTATTACAGGCGAAGTATGGGAAACTTGCAGTTACTGCCGGAATCCTGTAAGGCATTGTTGTGGACAGGCCGTACTTGCTAAAGTTCTCTTACAACCTCAACATCCTTAGCTTGCCTTAAATCAAGTTTCTAATCAATAATAAAGTGGAGAAGATTATTTGTTTGTAATTTGATTACAAATTGTTAGATCTTAAGTCACTCATCAGTTGCCCTTAATTCATTGTTTAATTTTCATGTGGGTTCTTTCTAATGTTGTTTGTACTATAGGAGTAGTAGCTTTGTATAATCGATTGTAATTCCATTTAACTTTAAAATACTTTGTTTATGTTTCAAAAAAATAAAATTCTAAATATTTTGGTTGAATTCTGAAATTGAGTTGAAAGTCTGAAACACCCAAATAGAAACAATAGAGAAATGGTAATAAAATAAATGGTTTTTTTTTTTTAAAATACGTCAAAAATTTTAAAATATTAAATAAATATCATATTTTGATAATAGCAAATATGTATATACATGTTAATATTAAAAGTAATAATAAATGTATTTTTCTATATTAAATATAAGAGAAAAAAATTAGATTAAATATAAAACATGGTGACATGCACGTGCCATATATACATATTATCAAAGGAAGCGACTTAATCTCATTCTATCCCATGACTAAGCACATCATTATCAAATGATAAAGAGCGTTATGTTAAACTCATCCGCATTAGCAGATGGTCCACTAATTCATTATCATATTTCTTCCCGTCTCTCTATATTTTGTGTGGTATATACACTTCAATTACTACTATTTTAGCACTTTCAAGTTTCAAATAAAATATCAATGGTCCCTTGTCACAACAACAGTATATATTATATAAGCCCTTGTGACATAAAGTGGACTTGTTCAATTAATGTGCCTATTTCCCATAATTTGTTGCATGTTCATAATGAGTCATTCAAATGAAAAAGTCCTAAAATCAAACTCCAACACTAGGATTTCACCATCAACGTACAACCTTTTACTTCGATTCAAATTACGAATAATAATGCCTACATGGGACACATATAAGTCAATAATAATTCAATGAATCACAAATAACATATTCAAATGCACTAATCTTTCATAATTTGATTCCTTAGAAGTTAATTATTGTTAACACACATGTAATATAAGAATGAGCTTGCCTGTGAACTAAGACCACTAAAACTTTCAGAGTTGGTGTTGGTTTTTGAAGTTGAAGAACCGGACACGGAGCTGGAAGAACTATTAAAACTGGTATCTGTTCGTTTTGGACTATGTTTTGGACTATTAAAAAGATGGTGATAAACCTTTTGGGATGTGCAGTCGGTATTAAAAAGACATTGGTCGGTTTAAGTTTTATTTAAAAAACCAACCGGCAAAACCAGGCTCTTGGTTTGTTTAATTTCCAAATTTAAGTTTATTTTAAAAGAAAATTTTAAATATGTTCCTAATTAGCGTTTTCCGGTCACTTAACAAATACAATTTATTGAAAGCGGTAAATTGCGGAAATTTAAAGTACGGAAAATAAAATCATCCACATCTACACTTTATACCCCAAAACGGTCCTAAATAAATTACATTCCGCACTTTATACCCCAAATAAAATCGCAAAATACCCCAAAAGTATTAATTAAAAATGACAAAAGGTCCCTAAATTTTGGAAAATTATGAAAAGGTCCATAAATTATGAAAAATATCAAATAACCCCTAAACATGCAATATTATACAAGTGATACATAAAAAATATAAAACATGCAAAACAATTACAAGAATATGCCTTAATTTGTCCCAATTGCACAATGTAAGCAGATTTATCAAATAAGCTTAAGGTTCTTGGCAAATTTCAAGTTTAATTTTTAAAATATTCCATATCACCACAATTTGTTTATTCATTCTATCCTAACCTTAAGACAACCTTTAGTTTTCAATGTTTCAAGTAACAAATCATCATGCAACAATCTAACACATATTCTGCATCATACTCTTTTATTTGAGCACATGAATTTCTTGTAATATTTTACAATTTCTTGAAATGTTCACGTGGACAGTAAACACACGAACCATTTGACCACAAGACATCAATATAAATGGTATTGTGTCAAAGATCAACAAAAGGTCAGAATAAAAAAGGGCTACTGGACTTAGGAAATAATGTACTCAACCGCATGGACCAATGTGCTGTTCTAACCATTTTCAAACAGAAGCTACAATAGACTATCATACTATATATTTTGCAAATTTTGTTGGAAAACAGAAATAACATTTTTGAGACTAATTCAATTCCTTTCATAACATAATATAAAGAAACAATTATATAATCAGGCTATGAGAATTGCATGGAAGAATCTAATCAAATAAAACCATATTAACCTCAGAATATAAGGACTAGGATAGATCAATCAAATAGTAAACATGAAATGCTGTATGAACATATATTTAGTCTATTTCTTATAAAAGTTTATGAAGACAATTTTCTGAAGAAGACTTCTTGTTCATGTTACTCAATCCAGAAAACTCAACAAGAAATAGCAAAGCATGAATTACATGTTCTAAGTTCAATCCATTTAACTAAACTATGAAGGTCAATTCACATTCATTACAGCGGATCAAAGCACAATATAATGAAGAATGTCTTAAATTCAAGAACACAGCAAATAGGATCTTCACCAGGAACGAACAGAAACAAATGCTTTTCAACAGATTTAATCAAGTTCCCAAGTAAATACATTCATACTGGAATATCAAATTTAAATTGAGAATGAAAAAGAAGAATACCTCAGATTTAACCTCTCAGAATTGATTTTGATTGATAATTCCAAATGTTCTTACAGTCTCGAAATTCTTCAACCAAACTCTTTAAAAAAATTTAAAAGAAACGGCACAATTGATTTCTGGTTTCGTATGGTTTTCGAAACAGAAATTTCAATTGATTACAGAGGGAAGACAAACCCTAAAACTAAAAAGAAATCCCTAATTTTTCCCACAATTTACAAAAAGAAACCCTAATTTTCTAATTCCCAAGAAAATGCTTACTGATACTCATCACAGAAACCCTAGAATTTTCGAACCCCCCATTCTTGGCGTTGCTTCTGCCTTTTGTAAGCAGAGGCCGTCTGCCTCCTTCGGCCGCCTTTGGCTTATCTCTTCCTTTTTTCTCGATCTTTGACTCCTACTTCACCTCTTCTTCCTTCTCGTTCCAGTCTCCTCTTCATCTCTGTCTCTGCTTCTGCGTTCATTTCTTCTGCGTTTCTTTTATTTTTTTTTTGATTTTCCTTTGATCAACACGGCGTCGTTTGATCCTGCGTGCTGCGTTTCAACTAAAGATGAAACGACGTCGTTTTACTTTTAGAAAAACGGCGCTGGTTAAGCCTAACTTGCGCGCCCTTCCCCTCTTTTCTCCGTTTATTCCTCTTTGGCCCATGTTCTTTCTTCCCTTTTTCAATTCTATCCTTCCTTCCCCTCTTTTCTCTTCCAATTCATTCCCTTTACTTCTAATTTCTCTTAATTGGACCCTTTTCCTTTATTCTCTTCCCAACTTCACATTTTCTTCTATTTTCTTTCATATTTCTCATTTTTCCCCCTCTTTTTTTTTTTTTTTTATTTTTTCTTCTTTTTCTTCTTTTCTTTTTTTTTTATTTTTTATTTATTTTATTTTCTCTTTTTTTCCTAAAATTAACATACAAATATAAATCACACCAAATCCTAACTACAAAATATTCATTCAAATTAAAAATTAAATTGAAAATTAATTCAATTCTTCTCTTTTTATTTTTCCTTAGGGTAAGTATCCCAAGATGTGGAGGGACTGGACGATGATATAGTGCATGATATTGGAAAGTATCAAGAGACTCGGGAGGGAATATCCATATATCCAATGCATTGAGACCAGGGACAACTTATTGTTAGTTTTAAATGGAAATTGGAGAAAGAAATACTCAGGGAAGAAACGGAAATGTAGTACACCATTGTTCAGCTTATGAGAAGATCGTGTTTGCTTCTTGGCTTTCCAAAGGAGAGGTTTTGGAGGAGTAATTGCTGGAAGTGGTTCCAATTCCCATGGTGAAACTGTATCGAATTACTATTTGACATGATCATTTGATGTATGCTTCTGCTGCTGTGCTGAAGGCTTAGTGTGGTTCTTACTTCTACAATGGCGTCAGCAGCTTCACTTAATTTTGCAGAAGGTTCGAGTTTAGTGTATTTTTCTCCCTTTAATGAATAAAATGAGGCTTTATTTCTAATGCAATAGAAGCATTTTGAGTCAAATAGGACCCAGAAAAACAAGGAGTTTTGAAATCCGTCTTTTGACTTGTGAACATCATTAGTTCTTCGAAATGAATTTTCTCTGTATTACATATATGTTATATTTGCTTACAAGAACTTTCGCTGAGTCTTCCTTTAAAATTCGTTGTAAAGTGATTAATGTTCATCGTATGGTGGGTTACATCATAATTATGTTTTCCGTTTCTTTTTTTGATGAATCTCAATACTGTTTTTATGTTACGTTTAATAAATTAGTTATCTTTTCTGAAATACGGGTGACATTGTTTGCAGGCTGACCCTGAGACTGACCAAGTTTATGCACGATTAGTACTACTTCCTGAAGTAGCTGTAAGAATATGTTCATCCTTGTTTCTGTGAGCTCTGGTTCCAACTCATACTTCCAAACTTTGCCTTTTCTTCTATACATCCATGATCCATCTTACTATGCTTCCTCTTATTACATATTTAGCAGATGAAGAATACAAGCCTTGATCCTCCACTCCCAGAAACAAAAACAGGCACCGTTACTTCACTTCAAAAGACGCTTACTGCTTCAGACACAAGCACCCGCAGTGGTTTATTTATTTAACGAAGACATGCAGAGGACTGTTTCCCACCATCAGTTAGCATCTTAACTTATCCTTGGTTCTTTCACTAGTTGTAGTTCTGCACATGCATATGCTCTTTATCTTTTTCTACGTAGGACTTGTCCATGCGATCAAGTGAGCGAGTTAGTTACAACTGATAGTGGTAAATTAATTGCTATTTTCAGAACAATTTTGATCCTTGTTCATAAACCCCATTGGCTGCGTGAAGAAAGTTGCCAAAGACGGGTTTGATTAATTACTCCCCAAATTTGAAATTGTCGCCGTTCATTCTTAACAAATAGCGTTTCTCAATACCCATTTGAGAAGAAGAGGAATTCTTATAAACATATGCATCCAATCCAATCAGGCACAATAATAAATCTAGACGTTATTTACATGGCCCTTCAAAAATAATCCGACAAAATGAACTCTTGAACTTATTTATTAATTGCATATTTAATTATTGAAAGAAAAAACTAAACATAAAATTAGTGTTGATTTTATTGTTATGATTTAATTTCTAAAATAATTTGTAAATTTATTCATTTATAAATTTCAAAATTTGAGCATGAATTAAAGTTAGGATATTATTCTATTTTTGAATTCTAAATTTAGGTTAAATAAAAAAAAATATGATTTAAAATAATATTTTATCAATTTTTTTATGTTTTATATTTAAAATAAAAGCTACTATTTGATTATTTTGGTGACCGAAAAATATAAAAACAGTAAAAAAAACCAAAAAAATTAAATATATTAACAAAAATAAATAAAATGCTAGACAAATGGAAAATAATATTAACCATTAGTGCATACAAAAATAAACAATAAATAACTCATTTTATAATTATTTTTTACTAAATGACATCTAATAAATATATATATTTTCATAATTAATTTTTAATACAATCTTCATTTTTGCACACTTATCAACGAGAATAATTTTATCCACAATCGGTATGAAATGAAATTAATTCCGTTCTAAAATATTTTGATATTCAAATTTTTATACTAATTCAAAATATGTTTTTTTAATTTAAAAAAATTATTTCACACCATTTCACTAAAATTTGATATGATATTTAATAATTCCAAAATTTTGACATATATAAAATATATTTTTTAACATACTAGAACATATAAATTTCAAAATTTTTTAATTTAAATATATTATAAAAATCCATCAAAATTCAATAAGAATAAAATTAAATGAAATTTGATTTATTGGAATAATATATAAATTTAAATTTTAAAATAATTAAGTAAATGTATAAAATAATATCGTATAAGGTTAAATATTGTTAACATATTTTAAAAATAAATTGCCAATACTAAATAAATAGTGTTTATAATCTAAAATTAAAAGGGAATTCAATTTTTTCATGTCAAGCAATCCTTAAACTTCTATATCCATCTCACTTGATAGTCTTAACAAATCTTCAACTTTGAAAAATATATATAAAGATTTATATATCTTAGATATGCATTTAAAGGAAGTAATTAAATTAAAAAATATGAAAGTTATATGCAGGGTAAAAATTAAATATTATTTTAATATTAATATTTTTATTTAAATACTATAATATTAAAAAATTTAAATATAAAATAAAATTTAAGTATATGAATTGAATTCAGAATTTTATTGCAACATTTTCCATGACCAAATTTTACAATTTCATGCTATGAAATTTCAATCTTAATAAAAATTTCGGTTTGGAATAATTTAAACGTGGTACTAGACGTGGGCACGGTCCGGGCTGAGCCGGTTTCGGGCCACGGTTCGAAGCCGCATGGAACCGTAACTAGCCCGGGAACCGGTGGTTCGGCGGCGGGTTAAGAACCGGCAGTTCGTTCACGGTTTGGGGAGGGCTAATCCGATGGAGCATAAACCGGCGGACCGAGGAAGGTAGGGGTGAGCAAATCGGTTAACCGAACTGAAACCGAACCGAACTGATCGGTTTTTAGTTAACCGAAGTCACTGAATGACTAACTGAAATCGAAACCGAATTTTTTTCGGTTAACCGAAAACCGAAACTGAAATTTTTCAATTAACCGAAATTTTTGTAAACCTATTGTAAAAGGATTGTAAAAATCCATTAACCGAAGCAAAACCGAACCCAAAATCGAAAACCCAAAAATAAAAATTGGTAAACCTGTTATAAACTTATTTTTGAACCAATTTTAAACCAATTTTTAATATGATTGTCAACCAATTTTTAACCTGTTTTGCAACATTGTTTCAATACAAATCATTGTAAAGCAAATAAAAAGAATGTCGTTCCTTTCATCCATGATCATGTACATTTGAGTTTTAAAGGGAGCTGAATCAATTATAAAACAAACAAGAACTGTGAATAACATCAATGCAAGCATTAGTCCTTGTACTTTAATTGATTAGAGAAATTTGTATGTCCTTCCAACCCTCAGTATTTGGTCAAGTGACTATAACCAAAATAAATTGCACTCTACCCATCAAAGGACAGAATTGACCAATGCCCTTTTATATCCAGAAAGACCATTTTCTTTGTATGTTCATTGTTCTATATTACCAATTTTGATTTTTTCTTGCAATGTCAAATTTATTAATGTGACCAAATTTATCTTTTTATATTATTTGAAGAAAATTACTATTAGCAGTTAATAAAACGTGTTGCATGCCATTGCCAAGTAGAAGAAAATGGAGATGGGATATCAAGCATACAGTATCTGCTGTTCAACTACATTCATTTTCCAAATTTAAATTTAAATTTTACCTTTTTTTTTTTTTTTCTTAATTTACCATCTGGTTTGTATATTTACTTAAGATGAATGTTTCCAGGAGCAAAGAGCCAACCCACATTGTCACGACACAAATTGACTAGCAAAAGCAAAACCCACATATATCATTTTTGCTAAACCAAAAACAATGCAGTAGCATTTGCAGGTTGATACGCAGTTTTCAGTGGATTGACTGGAATTGCAACTATAATTAGTTGTTGATAATACAAGAAAGTATTGATTATGTGCTTACAATATCATGACTGATTATGTTCAAAATGGGAACAAAACACAAGCTGCATCATACCAAAATAACTCCAGACAGAAGCAGGAGAAACAATCAAACTAAGACCAGTTTGAGAGAGAAACTCAATTGAGCAAAAACAGCAACTTGCAAACATTCCAAACCAATCTGCCTTTTAAAGTTTAAAACAGTTTTAGACGCAAAGATTGTGAACAACAAGAACTTTGAACCATGATCCATTAAAACAACAGAAACACAACAAACCTAAACAAAACTTAGGCCAGAATCTTAATAACTCCAAAAATGCATTCAATACAAATTAGATCGACAAGAAAGAATTAAGCAGAAATCACCTACACACATAAACCATCAGAATGAGATCA
>CANUEY010241027.1:0-25258 GCA_948099555.1 Croton setiger
GCTGTGTTGCATTTTTGTTGTTCTATGATAAAGCCTAATTTAATCTATGTTACATGAAACCAGAGTAATATACAGTGTTCATGGAAAGCCGTTTGCATGAAAATATGAGTCCAAGGCTGTTTTGATTCCCATTCAAACATAAGTTATTGAGATTGAATGAATTTTGTGACCCGTTTCGAATCATGTGTTTAGGATTGTTAGAGGTAAATGGGTCTAATATGGAAATTGTTTGATTTGTGTTGGCTACTTTGTTGGCTGCTATGCATGATATGGAAGGTTCTAATAGAAATTATGTTTGGAGGGGGCAAAATGATAAATTCAACAAAATTAAACGGCTATTTCGAAAATTGTTAAAAGGATATTGTAAAAACGTTATTCGTTTAAATACCATATTATAGTTGGTAAATAAATTCTCAATAAAAATAAAATTAGAATAGAAAGAAATAAAAATAATAAGGAACAAGTTTAGAGCAAAGTAGCAATTTTCCAAAATTGGGGGCACCGTTTTAATCAACGTAAGTTATATGTTTATATGTTTTGCTTCCTTTTATTCAGATGTTTTTTTAGCAAGGTTTAACAATCTTTTTTTGAAGGGCTTACTAAATAATACATTTTTTAAAGGACCCTTTTTTTTATATAATTTTTAAATGCTTATTTTTAGTTTATTTATTTTGGGATTATGAGTTTAATTCGGGATAACAGGGTAGATTGTAAATTCGTAGGTTTCGGTTTGTAATTATTTTCCCCGAAATCGGGGAAAGAATAATTAGCTCTAAGGGGTGCTTTATATTTCCGCCTTTAAATTCCGCAATTTACTGCTTTCTGTCGTGTGTGTGCGCAAATGATTTTAAATCACCGGATTAGGGACACTGTTAGCTGTTTTTCAAAAATAAAACTTAACTTAAATTTTGGAAAACGAAATTTTGGTTTAAGAGGCCGGTAAATCCGGGCGTTAGTCGAAATGCAATTTCGGCTAACGTACCTTACCCTCTTACTCGGAATTTTCTGGTTCAGACTAGCTTTATCCAAAAATAAAAACGGAGTCAATTTTTCATAAATAAAATTTGGTTTTTCTAAAAAATGAAAACCGGTTCCTGAATGGGTGGCGACTCAAACTGATTTTAAGACCGACTAGTTCGGCACTTTAACCCAAAAATGTTTTCTCACTTAAAACAAATGTTTTTATCTTTTCGATTTTTCAATAAACCGGAAAGTCCGGAACCGGACCGGTAACACCTACTATGCGAACTCACTGTTCGCATAACCAGTATGCAAACTCTTGATTTCCCATTAAGACTTCGCATACTAGGTATGCGAACACTTTTCAAATTTCCACAATTTAAATTTAAGTCAATTTTTTATCAACTTTAAAATTTAACTTTCCTTTGAGAAAGCACCTCATAAAATATAGCACAAAATTTTATAATATATAAAAACTATCCCTAGAAAAACACGCGCAATGGGGAGCAGCGTGAATCGTCGTCGCTTTTTCTTCATCTTCCATATGATTCCGCTGTTCTCTTCTATTTAGAAAATAAGATTTCATTTTATATTTCCGGTTATGATGACTCCGACGAGATGACATCGTTTCCGATTTGCTTCAGAGATGAATGAGATGAAATTGAATTCTATTTTGAAAATATGATTTCTTTCTTCTATATACGATATGTGGATTCAGATTTGAAGAGTCTGCACAAAGAAATCGTTCATTATTATGCATTATACTGCAATTTATCTTGATTTTGACCTTTGAGTTTCTAGTATCAATAGTGGATTTTTCAATTCAATCCTTGTGTATGTATGATTTAAGTGAACTTGTTGTTGGGAATCATAAAGCTTTCTTCGCAAGCTAACCTTTGCTTAAGGTATATGCAGATGAATGAATTTTTTTTCTTTTTTAAAACTGTTCATTTGCTTAAAACATGAAAGTAAATTTATTTTTCTGAATTTTTTAAGAACATATGAGAAAATAATTTTATTTACTAAATTTTTTAATAAAATAAATTTTTATTTTTAAGTTTGTCAAGAAAATAAAAAATAATAATTTTATTTACCTAAGTATGTTGAGAAAATAAAAATAAATAAATTTATTTTCGAAAAATAGTATTTAGAAGTAGAAGGAAAAAAATTTATTTTCCGCCGATTCCGCAACCGAGATGCCAGCGGCTGAAAGAAAATAAATTTATTTTTTAGAAACCCGAAACAACCGGCAATTGACGGTGATAGGAAATAAATTTATTTTTAACAATTAGTTTAGGAAATAAAATAAAATAAATTTATTTAAATCAGCTGATTAAGAAATAATAATAATATAAATATAAATAAGAGTATATATGTAAAATAGGATTAAAATGTAGTATAAAAATAGTAAAAAAAATAAAATTGGTATTTATTAATTCAAAATATTAAAAAAAAAAATTGGTATTACCTACAATTTCCAAAGTATTGGGCTGGCTACTAAAGAGTATTGGGCCAGCTGTTTCCCTACCAAAAACTCTTTTCAGAAGCCCAATAAATTGTGTTCCACAAGAAGCTCGGTTGAATGCCCAAAAGGATGGTATAATTCAAAAATAAAGTCAAATAAAGGCAGATGACTCTAATCTGTAGTAAACAACAGACACTCAGAGAATCAATTTTCCAAAATAAAAATCTAGATGAGATCTTAATACATGATTGAGACATCTAACCTGGCATTAAACAATTGGATCTTAGCTTACCCCACACCTTAATAAACTTCAAAATTAAGTTTATTCTTTAATCACTTTCTTTAATTTTGAATCAGGCATCTTTCCTTGATGCTTTTTGTCGTGAGCAAATATTGGTTTAAGTGCTCATATAAATAATTAAAAGTAAGCTTACTATTTTGATTGTCAAATGCTTTTCACGAATAAAGACAAATTATCTTCAATTATTTTTGAATCAGACAAAACCCAGTACAGGCATTCAATTTAAACGTTAAGAGACAACTTGGTCATAATAAAGGTCACAAAACTGTGTTAATTGAATTTTATATTTCAATTAACTACTTTTTAAATAAACTAGAAATGAAGTTTAGAAAATTATAATAATGAAATTTTGATATTAATTTCACAAAACCTTTATTGGGATTGCATGCAAGTATTATGTGATTAATTAAAGAGAATAGTATATTTTTATAAAAATTAATAAATTAGCACTTTAATTAAAATAAATCCTAAAATATCCTTAAATATAGTTGATGTCATCTAATCGGCAAACAAAAAAAGAAAATAAAATCAAAACCTACATAATTTCTCGCTTTCATTTTCTGGAAACTGCTTCAAAACGATTTTTGGTTTTCGAAATAACATTTTCCTATTTCTCCATCTGTTCTCCATTTGCCTTATTTTATTGTTAAATTTGCAAATAAATTGGACGAAACAAATCACAAATAGGAACTGAATATGAAGGGTTGCCAATGGGTTTCTCACCTGTTTCGGCTCAATTGGTGGCACACAGAGGAAGAGAGTCATTTCTATTGTGCTTCCATTCTTTTCCAATTTACTTTGATCAATTTTTATTTCTTTTCTAATCTGTTTTGAAATGAATAATAACATATAAAAATATTTTTATTTCAAATTTGACGAAACAAAAATGGTTGTTCCTGTTCTATTTAAATGAAAATTGGTTTGCTTCTTTGTATAAATCTCTTCTTTTCATTGCTAGCCCATGAATGGAAAAGGAACAAAAGACCAATATATATATATATATATATATATATATATATATAATGTATGAGTTGTTTAATGTACAATTGATTATAATTGTATACATGATTCATTTTAGTTTTAGAGCACTAAAATATAAGACCACAGCAAGGAAACCTGAAAGATAACTTGAAAATGGAAGAACTAGAGTTAAGAAGTTAAAGAGTTAACATCTGTCATATATATGACAATATATATAGTTCATATATATTGATATATATATCATATATATAGTTTATATACTAGTATATGTAGTTTATAATATATACAGTATGTATAAATTGATGATTAACATATATAAATATTAATGATACAACATTCTGTTTAAAAAAAGATTATAAATAACGCTTGAAGTGCCTACTTCTGACCTTAGAAACTCAATTTTTTCAGAATAATGAATAATGTAAAAAAAAAAAAATCATCTGCTATAATACATATTGGAACAATACACTGTTAAAAAGCTATTTGTAGTATTATTTGATGTAATACTTTGGAATTATTAGTGTTTTATCATTTTTAAATTATATAATTTAGTATATACATGGAAAAATGAAAATGCAATATAATTAAATATATATACTAGTTAAATAAGTATATATAACATATGGAATCTAGTGTATATAGTATATATATGATACAAATATATCAGTATATATATTATATATATTAAATATACCTTATGTATATGCATAATAGTGGTATATATGTTAAAAATATATTACAATATACACTCAGATGGATTAATAAGAAGCATTATTAAATTTAACATGCTTTTATTCACTCATATATACTGGCCATATATATGCACTCATACATACCAAAATATAATATAGAATGTATATATATTGGTTAAACAAATGTATAAGATATATGGATACCAATATATATTGAAAAAAAAGAATATCATATATATACCAGTATATATGGTAGTATATATAATACATAAATACCAGCACATGTGACAGTATACATATATACTAATTTAATATTATTGTCTATATCTTTGTTTGATAATATTATACTAGAATTGTATATAGAAATTATATATACAATGGAATATATGATAGATAATACATCAAAATTCATATTGTTATATGCAACAGTACATACATATGTGACATATATATATACTGTTATAAATATATATATCATTATAGTGTATTTATGTCATAAATAACAACAAACATATATATTCCAATTTAAAAATTCAATAATTTATACTCAGCCTTCGAACAATTTTTACATAATTGTTTGTACATATGGATAGTAAATGTTTTACATTCTTCACTGAAAAAATACCAAATCAAAACTATCTTCAAATAAAATAGATGCCATGAAAGTTCCTTCACATCAATTGAACGAAACTTATATTTTTTATTCACATGTGGCGAACAAAAAGTCATATTTACACTTTACATTTTCAAACTTTGATTTTATATCCATCAAGATTTCTCCTCCTTGATTTATTAGATCTCATCTTAGGAAAGGTGAAACAATCCAAAATAAATAATACAAATAACATAAAAATCAAAGACAGGAAGATTGATAAAGTAGAGGCCGCAGAAGAGCAAATAACCAGAAAACAAGTTCAAAAATTGAAGATGATAGTGAAAGGTAATGGAAGGAGAAGACGAAGGATGAGGAAACCAGACTGCGCATGATAAAAACGGTTATGGATGGAGAAGACGAATGATGAGGAAATCTGAAAGATGATTCTAAAATCGAGATGATTGTGGAAAACCTACGAACAGAAAAGATAATATGCAGTTAATAATTTTTAAATGGATGTTTTAATTAAAAGGATATTTTAATCTCTTTTTATTAGTAAGTGTTATAAAAATAAGTGCCCTGTGCTTCTATTTCTCAACCTTTAACTAAAATGTCTTCATAACAAACATAGCCTATTATTCCATGCTTAATTACTTATTAATGCATCACGACTAAAAGGACAAATGATATCAAGAAAAAAGCATTGAAACAATTCTCAATAACTAAATTACATAAAATTCATAATGTGCATCAAGTAAACCATGGGTGTCAGTAACCCATATCTGCAAAGAATATTCTCACTTAACTACATGTTTTACCGCACTCAACCTTTTTTTGGCTATTTACAATAACATTGATAATGAACCAACGAAAATAAAGAAATTATGGACTTTGCTCATGAAGATCATATATAAACGAGTAAAATAGAAATACCGTGCTCACTAAAAATCATATAATTTCTGTATAACTAATGTTAGGAACCCAAAACAAGAGCCTCCCTAGAGATATTGGTCACACGAAGCACCGCTTGTGCACTTAGAGGAGAGAGTTTTGACTGACAGAAATGCTCCCAAGAATTCAGCTCCGGATGCTCAGATATTGTTGACGTGAGGTCATTTGACTTCTCATACACAGTTTGCAGCTCTAGAAGAAGGGTTCGGGCAGCCTCCCTGGATTCAGGAAGCTGGTCACTGAGTTGTGATGCAGCCGCTAGAATCAATTTGTCAATCCCATACAATTTAATTCCCTCAACACCCTGTCATTACAATCACAAGTTATCAAGGTGCCATCTAGAAGCAATAGCAGATAAAGGCAACCAAATACAAATGCAGTGTTTTAACTCTCAATCCATCACCATTGGCACAAATAAGTTGCAGGTCACAACAGATTAAATCTCTCTCTCTCTCTCTCTCTCTCACAAACATATCAAAATGTGCACACTCCATCCGCCACTTGAGGATTATAATAGGAATTAGGAAGCCAATTGTACAAAACCTTAAGCACACTTTAAAGAAAGAACACATGTAGCCAAGAATAGAAACAAAAAAGTGAAATAAGACCCAAATCAATTTGAGCATAAAAAACATTATGGAAATTAAGATATCAACATATCACTATAGTGAAATTATTCTACCATAAAAAGCAAACACCATCTACATTTACAACATCAAAGATAAAAACATAAAAAACAGATAAGTATGAAGGAACAAGAAAGGACAGACCAATACAGCACTCAACTGGATTCATTCATCTCCCCAAAAAGCAAGGGCGGATAAGAAAAGTACAAGACAGTTGTAATAAAAACAATCAAATTCAGTTTCCTACCAGTCGTGGTACACTGCGAGAAAAGCACATTGAAGCCTTAGCTCGAATTCGAGGATTCCTGTTCTTGAGGTATGGCTCCAACTTGGGTAACAACAATGTAGGAGAAAGCCAAGTAGTCATTGCCACCAAAGCTTTCTCAGCTGCCTCACATACAAATCGCTTGTCTTGTGAAGACTTGAGAAGAAGTTGTACAAGCTGTGCCATGAAATTTGGTCATATTAAGAGAAAAACACAAATGCAACGAAAGCACATAACGAAGGGGCTAGTTAAAACAAATGAGGAACAAACTTCAATGGAAATAAAGTACCAATGGGTCCAGTGAATCAATTAACTGATCATTATATGCAGTGAAAATGTCAGCAGAAGTCATAATTGCAGTTTTACAAACAGCACTTCTTGGATTCTTCAATGACTTCACAATGAGTGGTATCAT
This sequence comes from Croton setiger, assembly GCA_948099555.1. NCBI lineage: Eukaryota > Viridiplantae > Streptophyta > Magnoliopsida > Malpighiales > Euphorbiaceae > Croton > Croton setiger. Next base: position 7,252 of record CANUEY010241027.1, read on the forward strand.
ATCGCCCCTGTTAATCAAAACTAAATATAAGCATAGTAAACATTGAGTGAAGAAAAAAGAGATGAATTTATTTGAAACAAAATTAAGCATATTCTAGCTAGCATTTGGAACTTACAGCATATCAAGCAATGCTTCCTTGTGAAATATGGATAACCGACGTGCAGTGTTGAGTGATTCGCAAACCAGAACCCAGTCTTTAGAGTCTAGGCCAACCACGAGTGTCTGATTTAAACAATAATAAATGCACATAACATTAATGTAACATTAAAAATGTTCTTAAAATCTAAACTAAATAAGATTCGGAAATGTAGATCCAATATACCTTTACACTGTTTTCAACATCCTCTACATCACTCAAATTCTCAGATTCAATATATTCTACCTCTGAGTTAGCTATCTCTACCACAGGATTGACAACTTGATCGCCATTAACGGCGGTTAAACCCAATGTAGAAGTGTTTTCTCTCTGATACTTATCAACATTTTCATCAGTGTTCTCACTGTAAGGTTTGGCAAAAGCCACCTTACTAGTGCTTTCATTTTTTCTCTCAGATCCGGGTAGTGCATTTAGGTCTTTGAGAGCAGTCCCCGACATTACCACGTTGACCAAATCCTGAAAGGAAAAGAGAGTGTTTTAGAAAAGTCTTTATTAACATTCACATAAATCGTCCTCTATATCAAGAGCAATATATCCATGAAAAATAAGTTTAAGAATAACCAAAAGAGGTGATCAAATCAAATTCTAAAAATCAGAAATGTGGCCTTCTTGAAATATAAAAGCAATAAAAAAATCATCTCTGGCACTTCTTTTCCAGTCACTATACTGTTGCAACAGATAGCATTACCCTTAAACTCATTGTTTCCCATTAAGATAAAAGCAATGCTAGGGTATAACATTGCCCAAAGCTTAGTCTATTTTTGTAGCTAAAAAAAAAGATGTTCACGCTATGCTTACCCTCTACCACTATTTACGAATAAAACATAAATATCCATATTTTTCCTTGTAAAATTGAGCACCTCCAGATCAAATAATAAATAATGCAAATATATAACAAAGTAATACATATAATATGAAGATCAAAATCAAGCAAAACCAGTGACAATTTATCAAACCACAAGCATTATTATATACAAATTCAAAACACTAAACAAAAATGAGAAACCCGATTTAAGAGTCAAAATCAACTAGTAACCGAGTAAAATTTAGCGAATGTAGTTCAACAATATTAAAAGAAAAAAAAAAACTCCATCAATAACAACCAAGGATCTAATCTGAACCGCCTCACCTAAATCCATATCAAATCACATATACATAAAATAAAATGCAGAAACCAAAAACATAATAAACAGCTAGATCTCGCCATAACCTTGCTTAAATATCACATATCAAAGTTAAAATCGAACATCTCATATGCCCACAGATTGACAGATATATACAAACGCAACGCACATATACATATAGAAAGAGACAACAGAAAAGAAGCTGATTAAGACTGAGAAAGAAAGAGTGTGTGTACCAAACGTGTAATTGCAGAAGCAAAGCTTTTTCCGTACTCTGTAGACTTCTCTGTCACTCTGTATGTGAAAATGGAAAGACTTATAAGATTTCTAGAGAGAGAGTGAGAGATTTGGATTTTGGTTTTTGGAGTAACCGGCGAGAGAACTTTTACATCACAGTCAAATGAGACGACGTCGCTGCGACTGATTCGAGACACAGATTTAAATTCCCGACCTAGGCCGGCAAGCACGGGATACTAACACGTGATTGACCGCCCCTTGTGTTTTTTTTTTTCCCTTTTTCATTTTCTTCGGTCTGCCTAACAACCCCTGGATTTAGGGGTTATTTACGAAACTGCCAGTTTCAGAGTTTATTATTATTATTTTTTTGAAATGACCTTCCAACGCTTAGAAAAGGAGAACTTTGAATTTATTTGATGCTTTATAATTCAAACAGCCGATTACAATATTAACTAAACATAAAGTGCCCATTATAATAATATAGATATTAAAAAAAAACACTTAAAAATTAGCGTACCATCTTTTATATAAATTGTTATCAAATATTTCTTAACATTTACATACACAATCAATAATTAAAATATAAGCATAACATAAATATTTTATAAATATAATATCATAATTAATATTTTTACGATAAAATTAATGTACATTTGTTATGATATGCTATTTAAAATCAAAAAATTAATGCATAACGATGGTATAAAAAAAAATTATAAACATAATAAACAATAAATAAATAAAATATAAACAAAAAAATAAACATTGCATACTCGAATTAAAATCACTAATTTTCCATTGGCAAATTAGGTGAGTAGCGTCTAACATTAACGCCAAAAGAGAACTGCCTGCATTATTGTAAACCAGCCTCAATATCTGCATTTAATGAAGAGAGAGTTGTTAAAAAACCTCAATACTCTTTTATGTATTCCTTCTTTATGTAAAATCAGAATTACCTTAAAATTGTACAAAGTCATAACCAGTGACGTGGCCAAGGGGCAGGAAGAGCTCCGGCCCCCTCCTCGTCAGTGGAGAAGCTTGTAAGGGAGAAAATGAGCCTTTTATTGTGGTTGGCCTGCGGCTCGAGAAATAAAAAAAGAAAGAAGATGAATAAAACGACACCATTTTATTGAATGAATGAAATAATGCGTTTTATTAAATGATTTTGTTAGGACTCAAAATGACGTTGTTTTGAGTAAGCTGGAAAAAAAAAAAAAAAAAACTAAACTTCAAATTCGAAATAGAGGCAACACAAAACAGAACTATTTTTTGTTCTTCCGCCGTAGAAAGAAAGAAAAGGAGGGAGGAGAGGGACGCTGACACCTCTTTGCCATTCTTGCCGGATGAGATGTCGCCACAGGTCCTGAAAGCTGTTGGAATCCTAAACTAGAGTTAAGTGTTATATTTATAAAATATTATTTTGTTATTTGTTATATATTGTGGTTTAGTTAAATTATTTTAGAGTTTAAAAATACAAATTATTAATTGTATATAATTAATTAAATTATATTGTGGTTTAGTTAAATTATATAATTAATCTTGTTTAATTGATTTATGAATTTTATGTGTCATTCAATTGAAATTTGAATGTGGTTCAATAAATTTAAAATTTGATTTGTGAGGTTGCATTTTGAATTGAAGTGAGAATAAATGAAAATTTGGTAATCTTGTTCGCATTAGAGCTCTTGCAATAAAGATAGTTCAGCTCGGTTATGATCGAGTATTTTATTGAGTGTTTTAACTTATTGAGTTAATTTTGGTTTTGCCTGTTACTACTGTTAGTGTTAAACATTTTTTGCTAGGAAGATTATAAAGACAAATTTGAGGAATAAGATAGGGACAAATTTTTAAAAATTGAGATTCATGTATTTTTAAAAATTGATAACGAAATTATTCTAAATCATTTTTAGAATATGAAACTCGTTATATATATATATATATATATATATATATATATATATATATATAATTGAAAGGTTTCATGAACCTTATGAACTTCTACACATGGATTTCAAAATCTCCATATTTCTGAGGAACATGATTCTAATGAGGATGACGAAGTTAAGAAAGAAAAGGAAGAAGAAGTAGAGCTATTTGAACACCACGAACAACTTTGACTTGGGGTAATTTTTGTTTATGGTGAATATTTTGAGAAGATAAAACTAGAAAGTGGGTATTTAAAGTGTTGAAATATATGTATATTTTAAGTTCCATGCCTAAAAATTGGTGTATATATAATATTTCCCCATATTAACTATGCTTTTTTTTAGGAAATATTAACTAAGCAATTAAAACACTGTTATTGCCAATGATTATATAATTATTGGTAGGTACACACCTTATCAACTTCATTGTTTGAGTTGGATCTGCTTCTCTTTTCCTTTAAATAAAGATTATCTTTATAAAAAAAAAAAAAATGTGTAACTAGTGGAAAACTCTAATTCATGGGCTTTTTTTTAGAGAAAGAATATTATAGTTATATTGCTCTCTTAAAATATAATAATTCATTAGGGAGTTTGGAACATCAACCTAAACTTTAGAATAATCATAGTGAATTGAGGTTCAAGCTAGCTTATGAACACCTGTATTTAATCATTTTCTAATCAAGAAACACCGATGTTTGGTCTCGTCAGAAGTATAGACTTAGAATTGTAGGATCTACAACTAGATTTTTAGATGTGAGGTAATGTGAAACTAATTCTAACTAAATAAAATCTATTAGTATATGAATTAAAAGAAATAATCAAGGAAACAAAAGAAAGTCAACCCATAACGAAATAATAAGGATGAAAAATTAGTAGTTGAGGCTTATGTTTTAACCCCGTAAAATAAGATCGATGATGATTTTAAAGGATTGATAAGTAAATCTATTGCTAGAAGAACTTCTTAAATATTTTTGAATGGGTTTGAGTCTAGTTCTAGGATCCCATCTTCTTTTAAAAATATTTCCAAAAGCATAGAGTTGGAGCGAAAATGAGTAAATCTGTCCTAAAATCCTTATTAGATGAAATTATATATATATTTTTTTATCTCAATGGAGGCTTGGAGAGCTGTCGCGAGTTTGCTCAAAGCATCCCGATATTCGCGAAGGTATGATATTCGATCAAAATAGTCATTTTATGAACAAAAATTACAAAGGGTTTATAAGAGCGGAAGGTAAAGGAGAAGCAATATCTGATTTTAAACTAATAATTTCTTATTGAATGTATTCTTCTTTTTATAGACATTTGTAAGGATTTGATAATCACATATCTTAGCTAAGCTAAATTGTACAAGATAAGATAATACATATCAAGTATATTTAAAATACAAACAAATACTTATCCCTTATCAGATAATCTAATACTCTCCCCCGCAAGATTTGCATAGCATTTTGAACTCCAATCTTAAATTTGTTAGAGGAAAATAGAGTCTTTGATAAAAGTTTTGTTAAAAGGACTGTCAATTAACCTTTTTTAGAAACATAAGCAATTCTGAGTTTTTTTTTTTTTCTCCAGATTTCTGAAAAATGGTATATCAATCTTTATATGTTTCGTCCTCGAATTATAAATAGGATTTTGGCATGCATATGTTGCAGTAACATTGTCACAATAGAGGGTTAGTGAAGTTGAAGTTAACGCAACTCGAAGTGTCTGCAACAATCACCAAACCCATACAATTTCAGAAGCTGCGTATGCCACAGCTCGATACTTCACCTTAGTTGGAGACCTTTACAAATTTTTATTTTTGAGATGTCCAAGAAATAGGAATATTACCTAGATATAGCAAAAATCCAGTAGTAGATGTTATATCCAATAGATCATTTGTCCAATATGCATGAGAGAATGCATGAATAACAAAAGAAGACTAAGAGGAGACGAAGATACCAAAATCTATTATAGATTTAAGATAATGTAAGAGGTGCGTCAAGGCATCCCAGTTTGTTGTTGGTAAACTTTATATAAATTGGCACAACTTGTTTATCGAAAAGTAGAAATATGATCTAGTCCATGTCAAGTATTGCAATGAACCAATAATCTTTTGAAATTTAGTTGCATTCACTTCCATTCCTGAAAAATGATTCTTTGAAAGAATCATAGTTTTGTTACAAAAGGGGTAGATACAGGTTTTGCTCCTTCCATCTTTACAGCAGATAATTGTTACATCCTATCTTATGGCATATGGGAGAGAATCATAGTTTTGTTACGAAAGGGGTAGATACAGGTTTTGCTCCTTCCATCTTTACAGCAGATAATTGTTACATCCTATCTTATGGCATATGGGAGAGAAATGGTAGTAGAACTTAATTTTCAGCTAGAAATGGTGAGCAAAGTATTAAAAGTTAGAATCTATGCAAACAATAGGAGCAACAACATTGAACTCATTTTAAGTAATTTTTAGGCCAAGCTAAAAGATGAATTTTAAAAAGTGTGAAACATGAAAGTTGTAGCTTAATATTTCTGAGGGGTAATTACTTTTGGGTCTAAAAGACTTGTCCTTCTATTTTGGAAATTGTATCAACAGGTCCCTAAATTTTGAAATAATAGACTCTCAGTCCTTCCCTTGGTTTATTTGAATCACACCATTCTAATTATTAAATCAAATTTGTGGGTCCCACTTACTATAAAAATAAAAAACAACCGAATTGGTGCTCGAACCTGAGATTTGCTGCTTGCTAAACTACATGATAACCAACTACACCACAACACCTTTAATTTATTAAATTGATGTGATAATATTGTATTGTGTAAGGCACAATCATTCACCTTTTATAACTATAGCAATTATCTATTATTTCAATTAAGATTTTATTAAATAATTACATATTTATTTTTTTATCATCCTAGACAAGTCTAAAGGTTAGAAGAGAAAGTTTAACTTTTCCGAAAAATTAAAAAGAGTTTATAGAAAATTTAGTGTTTATTTGGAGAAATTAACAAAAATTAGAAAACTCATATTTTTTATTTGGATAAATTAACAAAAATTAGAAAACTCATATTTTTTAGGGGTAATTATTTTTGGGTCCCTGAGATTTGGTCTAATATATTCTGAGATCCCTCTATTTTGGAAATTGTATCATCGGGGGTCCCTGAGGTTTGGCCTAATATCCTCTAAGGTCCCTCTATTTTGAAATTTTATCATCGGGTCCTACAATAAATATTTCATTTCCTTGAATTAGAAATATGAGTTTTCTAATTTTTTGTTAATTTCTCCAAATAAAAAATATGAGTTTTCTAATTTTTGTTAATTTATCTAAATGAAAAGTATGAGTTTTCTAATTTTTGTTAATTTCTCCAAATAAAAATATGAGTTTTCTAATTTTTGTTAATTTATCCAAATAAAAAGTATGAGTTTTTTAATTTTTGTTAATTTCTCCAAATATAAACTCTTTTTAATTTTTCGAAAAAGTTAAACTTTCCCTTATAACTTTCAGACTTATCTAGGATGATAAAAAAATAAATATGTAATTATTTAATAAAATTTTAATTGAAATAATATATAATTGATATAGTGATAAAAAGTGAATGGTTGTGCCTTACACAATAAAATATTATCACATCAATTTAACACATAAAAGGTGTTGTGGTGTAGTTGGTTATCATATAGATTAGTAAATTAAAGTTTACAGGTTCAAGTCCCAATTTGGTTATTTTTTATTTTTATAGTGAGTGGGACCCACAGGTTTGATTTAATAATTAGAATGGTCTGATTCAAATAAACCATGGTTCGATTCAAATAAATCAAAGGGTAGTTTTGTTATTTTGAACAAAAATCGTTGACTTTTCCGTTGACTAACGCCGTTTCTGGACGGAAGGACCTGAGAGTCTATTATTTCAAAAGTTAGGGACCCGTTGATACAATTTCTAAAATAGAAGGACCTACGAGTCTTTTAAGTCAAACCTCAGGGATCCAAAAGTAATTATCCATATTTCTAAATTATCTCTGAAAATTAGTTTTGATAAATCCTACAAACAAAAGGAGTTATGCATAATTTAGTTAAACCTGTATACAAGTTAGTTTCAGGATAGAAGAAAAATTTATTCCTTTATGTCTTAGCTAAAATTATAAATCAGAATGATTTTAATTGGAATTATATAGAATAATTTATGACTAAAATAGTAGACAATGTGTAAGTTGTCTTTGGAAAGTGTAAAAGATCGGACAGGAAGTGCTGACAAATACTCTGTGTAGTTCAGAAAAATCTAAAACTTTAACATAATGTATCTCATACGTCTAGTTTAATTTTATAAAATTGGTTGAATTTTCCGTTGACTAACGCCGTTTCTGGACGGAATGACCTGAGAATCTATTATTTCAAAAGTTAGGGATCCGTTGATACAATTTCCAAAATAGAAGGACCTACGAGTCTTTTAGGCCAAACTTCAGGGACCCAAAAATAATTACCCCTATTTCTAAATTATCTCTGAAAATTAGTTTTGATAAACCCAACAAACAAAAGGAGTTATGCATAATTTAGTTAAACCCGTATACAAGTTAGTTTCAGGATATGAAGTTCAGCTGGCATTTTGCGCATCTAAATGACCTAATTTGGAAATGTGATAGAAGAAAAAGTTATTCCTTTATGTCTTAACTAAAATTATAAATTAGAATGATTTTAATTGGAATTATATAGAATAATTTATGACTAAAATAGTAGACAATGTGTAAGTTGTCTTTGGAAAGTGTAAAAGATCGGACAGAAAGTGCTGGCAAATACTCTGTGCAGTTCAGAAAAATCTAAAACTTTAACATAATGTATCCCATACGTCTAGTTTAATTTTATAAAATTAATTATTACATTTGGAGTAGTATACAAGAAGTTATTAAGAAAGAAAGAAAACTAGGTCAAGCAATGACCTCAATGGGATCTAAATGGAATTTATGTAAAACTTAAAAAAAAAAAAAGTGTCTGAGGTTCTTAATAGTGCCCATATTTGAATTTGGAATTATGTTCTTAAAATTAATCGGGTCATAGTGTCTATCAACACTGCCTCTCGATTTTTGGTCATTTCAACAAATAAAGTTATTTTATGATTAAGGAAAGATGAAAGACCATTTACCAAGGAGAAATTTGGTGTTGCCATCTTGACATTTCCTAGCCATTAGATTATTTTAAGTTGGTTGAATATTAGCCATTGAATTAAACAAATAAAGTCACATGAATTTAGTGGTACATATATGAATTAAAAGACATATTTTTGGAAACAAAAATATACCTTATCCTCCCCTCCTAACACACCAAAACCAAAACCCCATAAGCATAAACCTTAGGGTACATGTTCTTCCTTTTTCAAGTGAAAATCAAGTGATTTTTCAAGGAAAAAGTGCTGGGAATCGAGTCTCTAAGTTAAGGTAACTTATCTATACTCTTAATTTATTGTTTGTATATATTATTTAGGAAGAATTGATGAAGAATATATTATGGAATTATAGATAGTTGATGAAAATGAAAAATAAAGATTAGATAGTTAAAGATTAAGTTAGTATTGATGATTTTTAGCAAAACTAGTGTTAGAAACAAAAGAAACACATAAGATAGCAAGTGGTTCATTATCATAGGATTTTGTTCTTATGCTTATAATGATGACGATAAGAAATCGATTAGAGAAACAAAAGAAATAGGAGAATTAGAAGAGGAAGAAAGAAAATATGTAATAACACAAGGTTTAATACTTGAACAATTTGAAACTAGTATTTTGCTTTCTTGAAATATTGGTTTATAATTTGAAATGCTTGTTTATATGCTTGAAATGTGTATTTTAAATGGTTTTCTTATATAGAATTTTTTTTTTTTTTGATGATTAAGTGAAGTTGAGATTATAAGGGTGATGATATGGAGGTGAAATGATTTGTGTATGCTGCCAGATGACATGAAAAATCAGTAACTTAAACCTAACATTTACCATATTTAATGAATGAATTAAAATGTGACATAAGTATACTTATTTTTTACTTTATGTGTTATCTAACTATGAGAGCAAGAATCACCTTAACTGGACTTGTAGAAAAAATATATGATCAAAATAGTAATAGGTATGCAAGCTAAAAATCTGAGACAGGACAGAACTAAACCTGTGACTTTAACTTGAATTTTGACTACTCTATTGAAGATATTTTCGTACCTCAGATGTTAGCTTTCTATAGAATTTAGATTCATCTTATTTAGACTTATAATGAAAAAGTTATGCCTAAATTAATAGATTGTGCGCAAACAGGATAATGCAGACATCAGAGCAGATTTAGAAATGGTATCAAAGATTACGTGTAGCTTCTTTAAGTCTGAAATTTATATTGTTTGTAACCTCATGTGTCTAGTTTATGTAAAAATAAGAATCATCTTAGTCCAAATTCTATAAATAAAGTTATTAGCAAATTAGTAAAAGATGCGCATATGAAAATCACGCAAACGCAAATTGGAGCAGTAAATCTAGAATGTAATTATAAATTGTTTGAAGCTATTCTTAATCTAAAACTTTAACTATAAAGATAGCTATATGTCTAGATTTAATTTTTTATTTAAATTACTATTTAAATTCTATTTTCAAATAATTCAATTAAATATAAATAAATTGAAAACTAAAAACGTAAATAGATAAAAAGAAAATGCTAAGAACATTTAAAAATCAAGAAAAATTAGAGATAAAAACTACTAAATTTAGATTAGTAAATCAAAAGTTTTGTGCAAATATTCTTTAGATTTTGAATATTTAACTAATTAATAGTTTGAGTATTATTTTTAGCAAGACAAGATGAAGTCAAAAAAAGTTAAGTCCAAAAACTCAAGTATTGAAGATAGCTGAGCAACGTAGCGTGCGCTACACATTGATTTTGCACGCTATAGGTTCCAAATATGACAAGGCCTTAGCTAAAATTTAATCTCGCACACTATAAGGTGTATTTCGCGTTATAGTTCAATCTCGCATGCTACCAAGTGCATCTCGTGCTCGACAGGTGCCAAATTAGTCCAGAAGGTTTCCAGAAATATTTCTTGCGCGCTACACCTCTAGTTGGGTCATTACCTTTAAAACTAAAGACCTCTTCAAAATGGGTATGTAGCGCACGCTACCCTCATGTCTCATGCACAACATTACTTAACTCAGCTCCAACATTAAATGCAAGTTAATGTGTTCAAGAGCAGTTACATGTAGTTGTTAGAAGAAGTCAGAGTGAGGTGGTGTGCACTGTACTTATGTCTCTCGCGCTACCCTTGTGACAGGATAAAGACTGCTCACTTCAAATGTCCAATGACTATAAGGATTGTTGTAGTTATAAATATCCTTCCTTGCAGCCATTAAGATGTTACAACATACTCTCATTCATATACAATTATTGTTTAATAACCTCATTTAGTTTCTTTCTACTTGTAATCAATTTTAGTTATTAAAGATGTTAAGTGAGCCTTAAAACTCATTTCTTGTGATTCATTACTGTAAAGGTTTGCGAGTTAGCCTTAGAAACTCTAATTTTGGTGTACGCTTAGAAAACACCATTGTAATCAAGTGTTTTGGTTAGTGGAACCCAATTCTTGAAGGAATTGGAGAAGTGGATATAAGATTGGTTAGAATTCGAACCACTATAAAGATTGGTCTTCATTTCTTCCACCTTTCATCCTTTAATTTTTTTATACACCAACTAATTCACCCCCTTTCTTGGTTGCCATATTGTCAACAATTGGTATTAGAGCTTGGATCTTTCATCAAAGCTTAGTTGTGAAAGAAGATTCAAATGGCAACTATTCAAGATCTCCACTACCACTCCTTAAAACCATACTCTAATGGTAGTGATTTTCAATATTGGAATATAAGGATGGAGGATTACTTGGAGAGCCAAATGTTATGGGAATATATAGCAAAATACTACAATTTTCTACCGAGAAGGATAAAGATGGAATTGAAATTCCAACTCTTAGAAGTAAGTGGTTGAAAAGATTCAAGAATGATCTTGTAAGAAGCAATCTGTGCAAGTGTGTCATATTAAGGTGTGTATCAAGAGAAGAAGCTGGAAGGATTATACATTGTTGTTCACCAAATGCTCTATGGATTTTAATCAAGTGTTTTTGTTAGTGGAACCTAATTCTTGAGGGAATTGGAGAAGTGGATGTAGAATTGGTTAGAATTCAAACCACTATAAAGATTAGTCTTCATTTCTTTGACCTTTCATCCTTTAAAATTTTTACACATCAACTAATTCACTCCCCCCTCTTAGTTTTCATATTATCAACAAAAAGTTATTAAATAACAAATAGTAAGGTCAAGTGAAATCACAACTTGAACCTTTGAGCAAAAATTTATCAAGTAAATTGATTTGAACATAAATGAGATAAATTTAATGTTAAAGGGACAAAAAGGGTATAAACACTTCTTTAAGTATCAAGTAACCTTTAGGAAAGGATCCATGATCACTTTTACAAAATACATATATAAACTCAAAATCGATAAAATACTATTCATTTGGTAAAAAATTATTATTCATATGGTAAATTTTCAATTGTGACCTATTTGAATATTAATACATAAGATTCACAATTAAAAGAGTGTTTATATGCATAAGAGAATGTGTTTTAAATTGATTAAAATTCATGAAAATCAGTTGAACATCAAATGAACGTAATGAGTGAATGTTCCACAAACAAGCTTAAACTTTGGTGAATTTTCAAATGACCTTCTTAAATAGATTTATCAAAAAGGATTTCTAATCCTTTATTAGGATTATAAAATGAGTCTTAAAATTAATTTTATAACAAATAAATACTAAAATCCATGATTAGTCTGAATGGTCTTCAAAGAGACACCTAAAGGATGGTGTTTGGTAACTTTCTCATTTCACTAGGTAAACCTTTGAATCATGAAAAAAAAAACTTTGTAAATGTTAAACTAACATGTTAAGGGATGTTTATGACTTACCTAGGGCATTTGAAAGTCCCTCTATTTTATTGTAACATATTCATTTCAAATATTTCAAAATAGGCAAAAATTAGAATTTACTATTCATTTTGTTATTTTCCAAGATTAATTAGTTAACAAAAGCCTAAGGAATGCTAAATAAGAAAGAATATATGATCCATGTTGAAATAGAAATGAACATAAAGTAAATACGATATGAACATAACTTGAAAGATAAATGAAAGTGAACATAATGTAAACATGACTTGAAATTAACTTCAAAGTATGAGGGTAAAGTTAATTAAACAAGAAGTATCTTATGCTCTTAAGTTAAAAGAATTGACACATGATAAAAAATACCTATATGACAAATAATATCAATTTGAAATAAATAGAAAGTGATTTTTGACAATAAGTAAAAGATTTATCTTTGGAGATGCTATGTTTGTTTATATGTTATGGTATTGTTATGAATGATGTTTGTAAAATATTTTGAATTATATTTGATATTTCGTTAAATAGTTAAAGTACCCCACTAACCTTTGCTTAGCGAGTTTAGTTTTCTAAACTCGTAGCTCATGGAGATAAGACAAACAAATATAAATCATCAAGAAAGCGAATTAGAGTGCAAATATAAATGTTTCTAGATAAAGATTTATATAATTTGTAAATTATGTTGTAAAAAAGAAAATTTTTATTCAGTATATGTTCTGTATACCATGTAGCATATATTGTGGCATAATTAGCTCGGCTAGAAATAATCGAGTTAAGGGGTGTTACAATTTTTTGTATCATAGTATTGATTTAGTCGTTCTTGGATGGTTAAACATAGAAAAGTATATGACAATTAGGAAATGAGGAATCGTAATTAAAGTGAGTTAGAAAGATATCGGATAGAAAGAAAATAACATAGGAAGATATATATTTTACGTTGGAATAATTACGACGAACACCAAGTGAAATATCTTGTAACAGTAGAAAATGAGAAATAGATGACATCCATAATAGATAGTTAGTAAGAAATAGTAGAAGTTAGATAGAGAGGTACATATAACAACAGACATTTAGAAAGTCAGAACTTATAAACGGTGAGTTAAGAAATAATACATTAAGTAGTTAAATATGGAAGAATACATGTTCATAGTAGCATATATATATATGTTATTCAGAATTTATGACCCTCTTCTGAAAAAGAAAAGAGAGAAAATTATATTTAGGTATCTAATAATCATGAAAATTTTAATGAGTCATTTATATGTAGAACTTATCTCTAAATGTTACTAAAAGTAATCCATAAACTTATTAAAGTAAAATAAGTATATATGAGTGTAAAAATACAAAAACATTAGAGACTGAAATATAATAAAAGACCAAAATATATATAAGAAATAAGTACTAAAGTTAAAAGAATTATGACAAATAAAATACCGACAGAATTAGAAAACGAAAATTAGATAAATAAGAGAGATAATATAGTAAGAAAGTTGAAAAAAAAATCAGAAGTAGGAAATAAGGTTTCAGAAGAAAATATAGAACAAGTAAATATCAAAAACTAGAAAGTGTAAGACTAATCAAAAGTAATAAAAGAAGAGAATAATGATAAAGATGAAAAATAAATATGTGCTATAAAAAAATAGTTAATCTAAAATAATAAATCAAGTATCAAATATGTGAGAAATAGATATTGAATGCCATATGATAAAATGTAATTGAATCAAACATAAGAGAATTTTGCTAATATGAAAATATACAAATAATTGAAATGACCATAAAGAAATCAAAGCATTGAAAAGCAACAATAATACAAAAAAGAGGTGGCTTCTCTAGGTATGAGCTGGGACATTGAACATCTTTTCTTATGTTTGGTGGTTGATTAGCGACCTTTCACCTTTATGTCGACTAAGGTCTTAAAGAGGTGGCTTACAGATATCCCTCTATTAGTTCAAGTCATTCCATGTCTTAGTTAGATCAATAATCAATATGAGGTCCCATAATTTTAATAAAAAAAAATCCCATTTGGTTTTTTATAAACTTTGGCAGAAAATGACTTGTGTGCCACCTCTACGTTGTGCAGGTTAGCACGTCTATTCAGACCCCTGCCAAATTACCTTTTTATCCTTTTAGCTATTAGTATTGATCCAATGACATGCTGGTAAAGTGGAGATCATTAATGTTCTTAGTTCGTGCACCCTTTCTTTCTTATAAATAAAGTTTCTCATTTGCACAAGCTTTCCATACTGCCATAAAATAAAAAAAGAGCAACATTTCTCTCATTTTTTCTTCATTTCCTCAGATATCGATCCTTTTCAAGTGTCAAATTATTTCATTTATCGTCTTAACTTTATCATGTCTTGTCAAGATCTTGTTGATTCTAGGTTAGTCAAATAACTGGCTGATAGATTATTTAATGTTAGGACCTTGAATATCGACCAATCTAAGTCGACTAATTCACTGTTCGGTGGGGGTAATGAAAATCAAAAACCCATAAGATGACCTCCTAGCCTACAAATATCAAGGGAGGGATTCACCCTATTTTAGAGATAGAGATCGCCAAGTACCAATCTGAACTTCCTCGTTAGTCCAACAAATTTCATCTTTCTGCTCTTTATAAGCTCACTCTCCCAAACTTCGGTAGTACCACACCTTAATCCATTGCCTGTAATTAGAGCCTATGGATTACAAAAAAGCACTTAAAACATGGGGTGAGATTCCCCTATCCTATTTGTATTTAAGAGCTCCTTAGGCATTATAGGATCATAAATGTTTATTTAGGGCCTAGATCCTTCCAAACATTATACTTGTGAACCTGATTTTTGAAAGGGTAAAAGAAGGTTGTTGCACATCAGATTTTAAGAGTCGCCACTTAATTTTATTAAGGTCAAAACTAAGAAAACTTAATGATTCTGATTTTAATTATTAGCCCAATGAATCTAAGGCACTAATCAGCAAAACCAAAAAGGATTCAAAGACTAGGTTTTTAGACTCATTTTGGATATTTTTTTAGTAAGTTCAATAAATTTTACAAAAGTTTAATAAAGTCTAAAAATAAGAAAATAAAGAAAAAGATTAGAATAAGAAGAAGAACCAGAATAAATAGTTTTGGGTTTTGGGCCTATTACTCGAAATGAGAATCCGAATATGCCTACATATTTCATTTTTGTTGGAAATCAAGGCTGACGTAGTTCAGAAGCTTATTTAAAGACAAGTAGAAGATATGCTCCATGCATGAGTGTATGAATGATTGTGAATTTTAAAACCGTTTCTTAGTTTTAAAATTGATTGTTAGGTTATTTGTATCCAAAATGTAGTTTGCGTCTCTTGGCTGCTTGAAAAGAATGTCAACCGTTCCACAAAAAAAATAATTAAAATTAGGGTCTGTTAGTGACAAAGAAAAGTGAAGATTAAGTGATAATGATTAAATTGAAAAAGAACTCAGTTAAAGAGTTACCTAGTTGATCCACTTCCCACTTTGGATTTTAGAGTGCTGGTTCCTTGCCGAAATTACTTTGAAACTTCGAAGAATTAGCAAAAGAGAGCTAAGAAAGCTTCAAATGGAGAAGAGAGCATTTGTTAACACCGATCAAGGTTTGGGAAAGCTGTGGGGAAAGGCTACTATTTTAGGCAAAAATTAGAGTTTTCGACAACTTTTGGCACTCTCGGTGGCTGGGGATGCCCTATGAGGGTGGCTGGTAACGCCACAGAGCAGTTGCAGATTTTTCAGGGATTTTAGGTGGCAACGGGTGCACTAACAGGATGGCCGGGGATGCATGGCAGAGCGGCAGCTGGTGCCTGCCGGAGGCGGCAAAGGGAGCCTAAGTTGGGCAGCAGCAAGCGCCCAATACTGATTTTTATAACTTTTTTCTTTTCAATGGCTTTTCGTGTTTTTTTTTGCAACTTGATGGGTTTTTTTTGACCCATATTAATGATCATCATAATTTTTTAGACATTTCAAGTACCGTGATGATATACTTCTGGGACCAAATGAAAATGATTCACGGTCAGACATGATCATTTGTAATTTGGGAAAATCGTCTTTTTAGGCCTCAAAATTTGAGTATTCACTGTTGCCCTCTACTGGTTGCCATAAAAATGATTTGTGGGAACCAGTGGTTTCTTGAATGGAGAATTTTGATAGAAAAATATGGACACATGAGGAAGACTCGCATTTAACCTTTTGGTTATAAATAGGGAGAAGTGAGTTCATTTATTCACTTCACTTCAAACTCCTCACTTCTTTCACAAGTTGAAATTCTCTCATTTCTTCCTTACAAAATGTCTTTCTTCGATGGCCTTTTTAACAACAAGTTCATTCAATCCCTTGAGGGAGACTTAAGCTCTGCTGGAGACCTACGTTTCCACTACTAGGGAATATGCCAGGGTAAGTACTTCCTATTTATTATTCATCAGTATTTACTATCCATGCATTAGTTATTTTAGTAATAAACCAAAATAACTTAGAATTTAGCATAGCCTTGAATGATGCATGCTTAGCATTATTTTATCAATGAACCAGAAATTCTTAGAAAAATTCTGTCATTACAGGACCACTTCATTAAGGTCGCTATCGTTGAGGCTTCACTAGTAGATTTCCTACTCGAAATTCTCAAGGAAGGTGATCCTATTGGGATAATTTTATGGTCATCCTACCAGCACCATTTAAGATATGTTCATGTGGCTAAGATAAGCCATAAGGACTTAATATGCACGCTAGCTGAGCATTAGTAAGATACTACAGATACCTTTCACTTTTCTAAGGGAGAGATGACTTTGACCCAGTTGATTTTTCTATCATTAACGGAATTCCTTTCGGTAGCCGTCCACTAAAGTTATATGCAGACTAGAGGAGAGAAGTCTCTTTAAAGAGAATGGTGGAGTTGATCGACATTGACTTACCACGAGCCATCCAGGCAGGTGCCCATGCTCTTATATTGAGTGTGCCTAGACACTGGTTGTCTACTTTAGCAAGAGACATCTATATAAGATACCGAGCATAGGAGTTGATTCCTTTTCAAATGGCTCAATTTACACTTCTATCACTATTTATTGCGACATTTTGGTTGAATCAGAGGGACTGCTTTAACCCTTCCACTTTTAAGAGCTTGGAGAATCTGAATCTACTCTAGGAGTATAATTGAGACAGTGCTATATTAGTAAAAATGTATAATGAGATATTCTATCTCAGCCGACAATGTATGGAATTGGAGGCACATATTACCTATGGGAGGTACGTAAAGAACGTTCCCCTCTTCTTTATAACTTCACTAGATTTATATTATAACTTTATTGCTATATCGCAGACATAGGCATATGAGTACTTTCCTTCTATTCAACTAGAGATCATTAATGACATTAATCTAGTTCCATTAGCATGAAAGTGGTATAGGGTTAACCATCGAAACAGCCGTGATCGATATACTTTGACCGTCATCGAAGCATATTTTAACACTAGTACCCTCTGTTGACGCTCAATTTTTGCCCAAAATTCAAAAATGAAAAATATCTAACAGTAAACATATTTTTAGCTCGACGAATTCTTAAATTTTCGAATTTCCCAATCAACTTTTGTTTGTTTGAAAATGACCCAAAATTCTCCTTCTTCCTTAAATTTTCTTTTTCTTCAAAAAAAA
>CANUEY010241090.1:0-17724 GCA_948099555.1 Croton setiger
ATATATATATATATATATATATATATATATATATATATATATAAACGACGCTGTTTTGAGGGTGTTTGAAAAACAGTTCACGAATAGTTATATTCGGTTTGAGTTCGGTTCGTAAAATATTCGAACTCAAAAATTCAGCTCGAATTCAGCTCGTTTAAATTTCGAATACGAATCGAATCTTTTCCGAATCGAACACCGAATGAACCTCGAATTGTTTGGTTCATTTACAACCCTACTTTCAATTGTTGTATTCCTAATGTTTTTTAATCTATTTTTTTTTTCTAATTATTAAAAATATATACTAGTATTTATTGCTTGGTCTTGGAAAGCTATAATCTTCACTCGCTAGGACCAAGGCATAAGGCCCTTCTATTCGCTGAATTTAATAACTTCTGCATATATATCTCCATCTTCATATTTGCTGGCATCATATTTTATTCCAATTCCAAAGCCATTAGCTTCTTTGAAAAGCGATCAATAACTTTTATTTATAGGTAAATTCATGTATAGGGCGGCAAACGAGTCAAACCGTTCGCGAGCGGTTCGGTGTTCGCTCGATAAAAACTCGACTCGAAACTCGGATCGATAATAAACGAGCCGAGCTTGAGCCGAAAATTTAGGCTCGTTTAATAAACGAGCCGAGTTCGAGCCGAGCAGTTAGGCTCACGAGCCGGCTCGCGAACAGCTCGTTTAAAAAAGCTCACGAGTAGCTCGTTTAATCGGCTCGCGAGCTGCTTGTTGAATAAGCTCGCGAGCCTATCAAACGATTAATTTTGATACCAAATCAAAAAATATACTTCAGCCAAGCACCCGCCTCTCCACTTCATTTTTTGCTATTTCATTTCTCTTTCACTGAAACTGCTATTTTCATTTTCTCACTGAAATGATATTAAAAATGAATTTTCTTGATTTTTGACTAACTCTTAATGAGTTCGAACACGAGCTCAAGTAACAACAGGAAAAGAGTTTGAGCTTATTTGTGAGCTAAAACTCAAACTCGAAATGAGCTCGAATTCAAGCTTATTTGCGAGCTCAAGCTCGAGCTCGAATAGCAACATAAAATAGCCAAGCTCAAGAGTCTAAAACAAACCAAGCTCTCGAGTTTCAAAACCAGCTAAGCTCGCAAGCCGAGCTCATGAAATTTAACACGAGCTCGGCTCATTTGCAGCCCTATTCATGTATTATGCAGCAGTAACATGGTATAGCATAAGGTAAATTTAGTTGCTCTTGATTTGGTATCGATTACATCCCATACAGAATAGCTTACAAACAGGTTTTAACATATTCTGAATAGGTGATAAACAGTGCTCTGAATAATGGTTGAATATGTGTTAAACCGTAACTGAACATGAACAAAATTATGCAATTTGTTTTGTGACTGTAATGAACATGAGCTTAACGATGTAATGAACATGAGCTGAACAACTGTTGAACAATGTCCTTTTTTAATATTATAGATATAATTTTCAAGCAAGTCAAAAAGTGGATATTAATTCCAAAATTCATCAACGGAGTTAAATATTAGAGATAAGAAAATATTTGTTTATTTTTTCCGTCAGTAGATATTAAAAATGTAATGAAACATTTAAATTGAAATATGTATTGAACATATAATGAATAACTGTTAACGATTTGTGAACTAAGGTTTTCTCTTTTTATTTTTGCTTACATTTTTTTTATTAGTTTTTATTTACAATTTTTAAAAATATTTTTTCAAAAAATTATATTTAAAAAAATTAAAATTTATTTTAATTTAGTCAAAAATAAAAAATTAAATTTAAAAAAAATTAAAAAATCAAATAAATACAATGACAAATTAGTTTTTTCTTTAAATCTATTTTCTCAGAATTTGATTTTTAATTTTTTTATTAATTTATTATTTTTCAATATGGAGCGTATTATTTTTTAGTTAATCTAGTTAGTGAACTATTTTAGGGTGTTTTTGTAGAAAGAGCTATTTTTATCCCTATTTCTTAAAAAAATAAATTTTTGGACCTTTAAGACTTGAAATAGCTATTTATAAATTTTAAAACATTAAAATGAACTATTTATAAAGGAGGTCATATTTCCAGGCTAAGCATACGCCTACACTAAGGCCCAACACAGCTTCGCCCCTGGTTTGTCCATACAAAATAAACCCAATAAAATAATACTATGAATGCAAAAATTTGTTACCCTCTACTGAGCCTATGTTGAAGCCCACTCTATTCTCTCCAAGCCTCCAATATGAACCCATACAGTTCAAGCCTTTTTCTACGCCAGTTACTTGAACGGAACTCCATTGAAGCCTTTGTACTTGTCCGATTATACAATTTGTTAAGATCGTATGTCACTCTCAGTCTCAAGTAAAATTTTTTCAAATCGAATTGATTGCAAATTAGATAGAAAATGAAAGCAAAAGTGTGAATCAGCTCAAACCGATTCATATTGAACTAAACCAATAGAAATCAAATATATATCAAAGTCAACCACACAATTAGCATCCATTTAACTAATGCATGCCATGTGTCCGCGCCGAATAAGACATGCCTACCACATCATTGAGCGTGGGTCTCACACGCCGATGCTGCTATGCTCTAGTCACCAGACAAACCACCTATAGCCATGTGGCACCTCTTGAGTTTATTACATTTTTCGTCTCTGCTACAGCCTATAATATGGCCTATTCAGAACCTACCGGTCTAATTCGAAAGTGTCAAGTGTCATGTCCATACAACACATAATTTTTATCTTCCAATCACCAATATTTCCTATTTCGGTCCATTTTCACATATTCTGTAGTATTTAGAAAGTTTCAATTTTAGAATATTCCATACTTTAAATTTAAGATAGAAAAATCTAATCACTATCAAATATGAAAGCAATTCACTACACTTCTTGAACAAGGCCTACCTAACCCTTATAAATACCTCCCTTCAACTACAATTTAAGACAAATTTTCACATAAGAGAGACTCTAAGCTTCAAAAAACAGTTAGTTTTATCCTACAACACTTTTCATCCAAATGTTCCCTCTCCTTGATGCCTTCAGATTATTTTTCTTGGGGTTCAATCTGCAAATTCAAGTCTTGGCTTATATCTTGCTGCATAAGCGGCACTCAAGTATCGTATTTTGTCTAATTCTTTAATTATTTTTTTTTTCACCCATCATCAAATAAAAACTAATATGTAATTGAATAACTTTACAGTGATTTAGAAATATAAGTTCAACAAACTCAAAAGCCTTCTTTTTCCTTTTGTTATTATTAGATTCGGATTTAATATTATAGTTGGTATAAAATCTGTTTTCTTGCTAGCTTATGGCTTGTTTACAATAAATTTCAGCAAACTTTTTCATGTTTACAACTTGTTTATTTTTTATTTGTTTTATTATTTTGTGTCCTTTTACATCATTTTTATTGAGTATTTTTCATGCAGGAAAAATTATTCAAGTGGAGCATGAGCCAAATTAGCCTCCAATGACATTGAGTCAATCTAGATTTGAGCTCTAAAATCAATTTCTTCATTATTATTCTTTTTAAGTAGTGTTTTGCTTGTTTCTTTGGTTATTAATGCTTAATTGTGTTCATGCGTTGTTTATTTGCTTCTAATAATTCAGAATCTTTTTATTTCAAAATTATTCTTTTTCTTTAATTATTTTTACCATACATATAAAATCCTAGTCTCAAAAAATTTACTATTAGGAAAATCAATTTTTACCCTTTAAGTTATTGGGAGTCATAATTCAAAATTTCAGTTTTTTTTATTTTTCTTCAAAATAATAAATTAAGATTGCAATTTTTTCAAATTTTGTTGTGTTTAGCGTGTTCCTATTTTTTTTAATTTTTATCAAAATTAACTTTGAGTTTGTATCCACAAACATATTACTTATTTATTTATTTTTTATTGTTTTGATCTCATCTTGTGAAATTTATTGAAACCTTGGACACATTCGTGCATAGCTTGTTTAAATCTTAAAACCTGTTGTCTTGTAATTGGTTCACTAAGCATCGAAAACTCGTCTTGTTGACTCTCATTATTGAGACTAATCGTATCATCTACAATTAAAATGAAACACATCCTTTTTGTTAATACCAACTTTAGCGGGTAAACCCAAATAATTTCCTAAATTGACTTTTCGGCAAAACCCAAAGTAACACAAACTTATTTTATAGAAGCCGACGACATATTCTTGGAAAAGCAAACTGAAGAGTAGAAAAAGTTAATTTCTTGGGCAGATGCTTCCCCATGGCTTCTTTCGCATTCGCCTTGAATACAAATAGGCTGTGATCAGTGGGGAAAAAAAAAGATGGAATAAAATAGGAGCACCCCTCTTAATAGAGCAGTCACGCAATTCACCTGAACTCAATTTTATTAAAATTTGTTTGCACAAAATATAAAAAATTGCAGGGTGAAATGGATCACATTGCCTTACTCTTGTAGGAATTATCAGACCCAATTTATTACCATCATGCATCACAAAATATTCAACAAAAGAAATACAATTCATTACTAAATCAACCCATCTCTGCGCAAAACCAAATTTCAGCAAAATATCGCTTCAATAAAACTCCACTCATTTTATCATAAGTTTTATTTTATTTTCATAACTAATTTGTCTCTTGCATTACATGATAATCATATGTTTTATCTTTGTAGAAAAACTATATTATTTTATTATTTCGTAAACTAAATCATAATTCAAATTTACAATTCATAATTCAAATTATCTTGAAAAGTAAATATAATATTATTTTACTAAACCAATACATATTTGTTAAAAAAGCTAAAAATAATCGGATAATCGAAAAATTTAATTGCTTTCTTCGCAAATATATATTGTTTTAGTTATATTTATAAATATGAGATGATAAATTGTGCATATACAAATATTAGAGTGCCACATAAAAACTGGTGAAAGGTTAGATGTTAATCTTTATATTGAATCATTAATTAATATATAATTGCTTGGAATTAAACTAAAAGGTACAAAATTTACGATTGCCTGAATGCTAAGTAGAAACACTTATAACTCAAATTAAATAACATAATTAAACATCACAGCCATTATATTTTTTTTATTCGAATATCGTCCACAAAAATAACCATGAAATGCATATGGACTAATTGAATTAAAGTAAATGTGAAAATTTTTTAATATCATATATTTTGACCTGTGGTTTTAATAATGATTATGATTAGACTATATCAGATTCTGAATTCCATCTAATTAAAGTTTTAAGGACGGGGAAAAGAAAATTCTGACAATTGCATATGTGAAATTAATATAATTGAGCAAATTGCAAATATGTGGTGGTGGCCAAATAATTCTGTCAGCACTAATAACAAATATAATTATAATTGTAATTAATTTTAATTAAATTTTAAGTGCAAAGCATGTTATAACACTGTTTATAACTTGAAATTTCTTCCTATAATTATTGATTTCTTAAAGAGGGAATCAAATTTCAAGCTTCAACAGGCTGTTGGGGGATCAAGCCACGTGTTATATAAGTTGCTCTTTTTTTAATTTTTTTTTTCTGAAATTTTATTTATTTTGATTAATATCATTATTACACTAATCTTTAATGTTATGCACGGCATGTGGATACTTATACATACTTTTAGTTTTAAGTAATTTTGATTTTTTTTTAATTTTAAATTTTGTATATGTCTCTTAATATTTTATTTTGACCTAATAAAATTTGAATACATAAATATTCTGATTTCAATAACATAATAAAATTCAATATTGCAAAATCATTAATTAGATGAAATAAAATTTAGTTGGATGAAATGGAATTTAAGGGACATTAATATGTACATACATGTGTTTGAAGTTTATTTAATATGATTCTAATAAAAATTCTATACTTCTCAATTGTTTCTGCATTTTCAAAGTATCATAATTTATCTTTTCTATCAGAATAAGTGACATTATTATTATTTTTATATATAAAATATTACTTTTAATTAATGGTATTTTTCTATAACCCAATGGTTCATTCCCTATTAATAAATTAACCATACAATTGAATCCGAGACATACCCATCATGCAATTTTTATAAGATTACCAACAAGTAATACTCTAATTGGAAACAATATATACTTTTGTTAAAGGGTAATTTTCAAATGGAACAGTATATACTTTGTTCAACAATAATTTTTAAATCAAAATGGAATCGTATATACTTTCTTAAAGTACAAGTATTATCCCTGTCACACAATTTCTTGAAGCACACACAAGGCTAAATGGCTTTTAATAAAGGGCTCCCTTTGGGGATGGATCAAAAGCAACGATTTGGAGAGATAATTTGGATTATCTACTCGGAGTTTTGGTACATGACTGCTTTTAAAGTCGTTTAATGGTTCCAAACTAATTCGGATTGAGACATGATGGAAACTATTAAGATTGGCACCATTGGCCTTCAAGATGCTGAATTTCTAAGTGTTGAACCTGCAACCTTTTGGTTAAACTGAAATTTGAGGAGATAATTTGATTTCTACTGAATTTGGTTTTACACCTTGGAGTACCCATTCGTATTAAATTATTGAGTCACGATTAAGCAATAAACATCCATGCCTTTTCTCATTCAAAAATTCTTTAATTCACAATTCCATCATTCAAGAAATAAGGATGCTCTTTCATGGTTGAACTCCAAGAGAAGTATAATATTAGTTACAGTAGGTTTTGCATGGTTCCGAGAGCGTTGAACTAGTTCATAAGACCAGACTGTACTGGAATTAGAACCAATGAAGAACCACTTATTTTGGACCCGAACCGAAATCAAAACTGGTTTTTAATTTTGTGTGTCTTGCTCCAACTCTTTAGAAGAACCAACCTGGAACCAATTTTGGAATCATGAGAATAACCAAAACTGACATCAAACACCATGAAAGCTTATAGCTTAAACTACATAGTTTTAAAGCAAAACTATATTACTTGTGTTTCTAATCTAAAAATAAAAATGTGTCTAAACCTAAATTAATTAATAAACAAATAACAATTATGTGAATACGAGTGCAAAACCAATTTTGAAAAAATTTAGAAAAATAGAGACTTATGCAACACAAAAAATAATTTGAAAGAATCGCCACCTTAATTTATTTTTAGTAGAACTAAGGAAAAACCTAAAATTGACTCCAATTAACCCAATGGGCAAAAACAGATTTTATTTGCAAAACGACATTAATCTCCCATGTCAAAACGGATTTTGGAGACTAAGTTTTCAAATGGGAGATAAAAAATGATTTGCGAAAGAGAATTAATTTGATAAAAAAAAATGATGCCGAATTATTAGGAGAAGAATAGGAAGAATGCATGAATAATTAATAGCCAAATAAATAAAGTATAAAGACAAATAAACTCAATAGGAAACAATAATCATGCAATTAAATCAATAGATCTCAAATCTAGAATTTACTCAATACCTTGGATGCAATTTTGGCTCTTAATCAACTTAATGTTATTATTGCACGGAGACACTTTACAAAAACAACGTGAAAAAAGGAAAAACAAAGTAATAAACAGATTATAAACAAGCTATAAACTAGAAAGTAACATGTTGATATTGAATGTAAACTCATGGTAAACAATGCAAAAACTGATCTTAAACCTAATATAAACACTATTCCAAATTTAATAATAATAATAAAAAAGTTTTTTTAGTTAATTAAGCCCATAATTTAGAATTAAACCCTCAATCTGTTTACATACTTGATTTGAATTCGAAATTAGGACGAAACTTCGTTCCAAATTGCTGTTAAGTGATTTAATCACATATTATTATTATTTAGGTTATATGGGAAAAGAGATTAATTGAGAAATATTAGTTAGAATACAATACCTGAAGATCGATTGTTCAGCTGGATCTAAGCAGAATCTTGGAAAGGGTATAGAACCCTAGAATAGCGGATCCTCGACTAAAGGAGAGAGAAAATTCAAATTCCCTTGGATGAAGAGAGAAAACCAAAATTTTTTGGAGTTTCTTTAGAGTTTCTCTAGTAATGTATGCTCACCTGTGTGTCTTGAATTATAGGTGAGGGTTCTATTTATATAAGAACAAGCTTAGCCTATTTGGGAGTTTGAGAGCTATTTTCTTAGTCTTGAAGAAAAATTCAAAATATTCTAGAATTGAGTCTTTCTAAAATACTTCATAATAGGAGAAAACTGGACTGGAATAGGAGACAAAACATTGCAAATACGGAGTACTATGCTACAACGGTGACACGTGTCACCCTATGAGTGGGCCACGTGATAGCAGCAGCTGAAAAGGAAGGGAATAATGTTGTGCCACATGTCATGCCATGTGGGAGGCCGTATGGCAGGCGATGACATGTGGCAGAAAGTAGCTGGAGTAGGGTAGCATCTTTGGCTGACATGGTAGTGGTCGGTTGGTGTGTGACAACCCTATCCCTATAACGTTATATCCAATAAACAATCTTACATATTTTCTTATAAACATATATATTATTATACGCCACACTTAATTTATTATAATTTATAATAGTGTCACATGTATAAAAATAATAATTCATATTGTCATAATAATACCTTATTAAATACGAACCTACTAAAAACACCTATACATGTAGATGCAACGAGGAGGGAGAGATGCCCTAGACTTCAACTGACCGACCTATGAAAATCGAGTGTGAAGTGCTACACTTCACGCTGTGAACTAATTTGTCAGTTGCAATCAAGAACTTGAAACGTAAATTGCGATTTTGATGAGTCGCATACTCAGCAAATATAAACTACTACAATTTAAATCAACAATATCAATAACATTTGATAACAATAATTAATAACATAGATATGCATGTGCCTATGTTGTATGATTTTATTTAATTTGGTTGTGACTCATCCAGTCGAGCATTGCACCGAGATTTCATATATCATAGTTTATATAGCTGACCAGTATCAAATTCATAGATGACCCGAAGGTCCATTTGTGCAATCGTATATTGACCCGTAAGTCTTGCCTGTAAAATTTTACAAATACAAGGTCAAGATGGTCACACCTCCTTTAGTGTTGTATGAAATGCTTTTTATGTCATCTATCATCATCCAAATTCTAATATAGTCAATTGATCGGACTTATATATCAATCCAACAAATAATCAATATCTTAGATAGTCAATTAATCAATATCTCAATATAATGGTTCATCCAATAAATTAGATAACATTCACAAATGTCACAATCACAAATAGTAAATCATTTATATTTGAGATTCTATATAAATTTAATACAAATATTTAATTTTCGACATTTATATTTCATATAAAATGAAATGCATGATTTCATATTTATTCTTTTTTTATTGATATTTATAATATTTTCAGAATTTCATTATTTCGTTTAAAATTCAACTTCTAACATATATTTACTATATTTAAAATATTTAACAATGTTATCGTGTTTAATATTAAACTCAATTTATCATATATTAATTGTATTTGACAATATTTATTATAATTTAGTTTAATTAATTGGTCAATTAGTTCAATTTATAAAATGAATTCCAAATTAAATCCAAAAGGACTCAATTGCATAAGTTTCAAAGTTTCTAGGGGTTTAATTGAAGCACAACAGTGAGTTTAGGGATCAAGTTACAATATTCACAATTTAATTAGGCAGATGGACCTAATTGCAAAGAATTAAAAGTTCTGGAGGACCCAAATGCATGCTTTCCAGAAATCAGGGACCAAATTATAATTTGCAAAAATCAATTATCCAAAGGGACTATATTAAAAAGAATTCAAAGTTTTCGGAAGGACGTAATTGATAAACCTCTAAATTTAGGTAGCACTTTGTAATTTTTACAAAAATTCGAGTACCTAGAGCGTAAAATACCTCAAAACGCAGCCTGGGATGTCGTTTTAATCGTCTCCTACCTCGCGCCGCTGTTACCAGGGTTACTGTTCACGTGAATAGTAACCTCGATTTCCAGCCAGTTTTCCTTCCTTTTTCCGGCCTCCTTTCGACTCCGGCGACCTTCCTAGCTCCGACAAACCCTTTTACGACAACCTATGCTTCCCATGCACGGCGGTTCTCCTTTTTCTTTCTCTTTTCTTTTCCCTTTTTCTCCTTCCCCTGTTTCAGTTTCACTTCTGTTTTCTCTCTTTCTTTGCTTTCGTTTTACTTTTCTCTCATTCCTCTTCTGTTGTCATACTTCTTCATATGTTAAGGAACGTCTCACAGTCTCCCTCTCCTCTCTTCTTTTCCTTTCTTCACTTTCTTTTGTTTTCTTTTTTCTTTTTGTCGTGCTCTATTTTTCTACTTCTGTTTCTGTTTCTATTCCCTTCTGTTTCTTATGTTTTGCTTCTGTCTTTAACTTCACTTTAAACAACTCAAATCCTAATTCCAACCTTAAACTCCAACTTTTGTTTCCTTCCACTTTTCCATTTCCACCTCACATTTCTTTTCTTCTTATTTTTTGTTTTTCACATATATTCCCCTATCCGTTTTCCTCGTTCACATTATATAACTCCTTTTTCATTTTTGTTTCCCAATACTTTTTCATTATTGGTGGAATCGAAGTTTTACAATGTCGTTATAAAATTCAATTTCGGAAGTGAAAATATTTTATCACATTTATCTTCCGGCGGGCCGATGCCTATAATCGGCCCGGCCTGCTCGTGTCCAAGTCTATTCTTATGGTATATGTTGTTCAACCGATTTAGAGGCTAGTCGAGTGAAAGGGGAAGAAGATGGGCTTTGTATGCATAAGAGGAAACTGGCCCGAAGGACCTTTTTTAGCGGAAATCATTGATTGCTGATTCCCTTCATGCGACTTGATTTTTGCAAGGAAATGTTTGAAGGTAGACACGGCCATGGGCCAGTTCGGCCCGGTCGGCTCGCGTGAACCGGCCCGTGGCTGAACCAGCCCGAATCGCCGCCAGCCCGAGCCCGCTTGAACCGTAACCTGAATCAGCCGGAAGACGGGCCGGTTCAGGTTCGATAAAATTTGGAACTGGACCCGTGAACTGTGGATGAACTGCCGAAACTGTTGAATCGAACCGCTGGTTAACCGTGGAAATTTAAAAAAATTTGAAATATTTGAAACCAGCGAACTGCCGGTTAATCGTGGAAATTTAAAAAAATTTGAAATATTTGGAACCGCCGGTTTGAACCGACGGGCTGGAACCGTACGATGGCAGAAATGCTGCAGGCCTGGCGGTGGGCCGAAACCGCGGGCTGGACAAAGTGGAGGTGCGGGCTCTTGGCGTGGGACGAGACAGAGGTGGGCCCGACGAGTCGAAACCGCGGGTCCAGCCCGTGATGCTCTCTGCTGCCGCGTCTGACAGTGAAGACCGTACGAGCCCGACGAGCCCAACCCGTGGGCTGGCCCAGTTTTTCTGATTTTTGGGCAGATTTTAGGGGGAAGAATAAATTCAAATTGTGGACGATTTTAACCCCGGGAATAGTGAAAAATGGGTAGTTTTTAGGGGTAATTTGTGTCCAACGAAATTTTAGGAATTGTCTATAAATTGGAGGGGGGGGGGGGAGGGTTTTTTTTTACAACTTTACTCTCTACACTCTCATACTTTCCAAAAAAATTTTAATTTGTTCTCATACTGTGTAATTTATGTCGTAACTCTGCCCAATTTTTTAATACCACTACTTAATTTTTTTTTCTCAAATTCACCTTAGTTATTTAAAAAAAAAAATGTATCGACCCGGATCAAGTGCTGCCGGAGGAAGGGATAAGGAACCGGAAATTCAAAAAGTTGGAGAACGGTTAATTCATGATTTATTTGATTATCCGGTCGATGCAACAAGATCTCAAATGTTTATTAGAGGGGTGCCTATTAATTCTCCAACCAATTTTGAAAACTTTACAACTGAGAAATTGTGGCAACATTTACAACCTGAAATGCCGCCACCGCCACCACCGCCATCATCCCAACAAACACGGTTTACTTATTTTATTTTTTTTTAGTATTTATTTTTATTTTGTTAATTAATATGTTTAATTTAATTTTTTTAATAATTTTATTTTATTTTTTTATTTATTTATTCTTATGTTTCGAGTTAATTATCTTATCTAATTTTTGTTCGTCATTTAATATTTATTATTTTTTTATTATAATTTCTATTATTTATTATATTTTTCATTTAGTTTAGTTATTTTATTATATATATATATATATATATATATATTTATTTATTTATTTATTTATTTATTTTTTATGTATTCCTTTTAACTTATTCTTGTTTTAAT
This sequence comes from Croton setiger, assembly GCA_948099555.1. Taxonomy (NCBI): domain Eukaryota; kingdom Viridiplantae; phylum Streptophyta; class Magnoliopsida; order Malpighiales; family Euphorbiaceae; genus Croton; species Croton setiger. The sequence continues at coordinate 12,210 of CANUEY010241090.1, forward strand.
TTTTTTTAATTTTCTTTTATTCTGTCCTCTGTATTTTATTTTTTTTTCTTAATTTATTATTTATTCGGTTTACTTATTATTTTTATTTTTTTTCAATCCCGAAATTAATTCGGAGGAGGAAGTTGGGACACAACAACAATATATTTCTCAAAAGCATAAAAGCGATGTACCACAGCATTTCCGGCGGGAGTCCGTCGAAAATTCAGAAATATGTTCAAATTTGCAAACACTGTAATATACGTTACAAATGGAAAATGAGGGAGGGTATGGAACGATGAAGCGGCACATGGAGCAAAAGCATCTGGCAGAATTTTTCGGTAAAAAAAGATCTCAAACGCAAATATCTGGGTACGCGTCATCTAAAAATTCTATTTTTAATTTTAATGATAGAGATTATAAAAAAGGATTAGCCGAATTTATATGTGTTGAAAGATTGTCTTTTTCTTTTGGTAAGAAACGTGGTTTCATTAATTTTTTTAAAAAATTTGTTAATCCACTTGCTAAAAATGTTTCTAGAAATACAACTAAAAGAAATATTTTAACTTTATTTAAAGAAAGAAAGAAAATAAATATTAATTGGTCAATTTGCTGCATTGGAAGAGTGTGTCTCTATTTGTTCTGATATTTGAACAGATAATTGGCACAACCACTCCTACATGGGTATTACAGTTCATTTTATTGATAATTCTTGGCAGTTGCAAAAAAGAATAATCGTCTTTCGTGCTTTTGACGAAAGACATACTGCTGCTAATATTTATAAGATCATTCATAACATTTTAGATGAATATAAACTTGTAAAAAATTTTTTTACAATATCATTTGATAATACTGCATTCAAACACTGCATCCATCCATCCATCAATTAAAAGAATTATGTCAACCTAATGTTGGCGGTAAATTTTTTCATATAAGATGTGCATGTCATGTGTTGAATTTGTGTGTACAAGATGGTTTGAAATTTTTGAAAATGCATATTTCACCTATTAAAAATGCAATTAAACACCTTTACTATTATAATAAATTTATGAAAAATTGGTTTAAATTTTGTAGAAGTAATAATTTGACTCCTATAAAATTTAAACGTGATGTTGTACACAGGTGGAATTCACCTACACTTTATTAGCACAATCATTCGAATATAACGATGCTTTGTGTGCTTTTTATAATTTCCAGGATAACCACGATATCGTGATTTATCCACAATCATGAGAAATTTGCTCTAAAATTATTAATTTGCTTGAAGTGTTTAATGATGCAACTAAAATTTTTAGTCATGTGTACAAACCAACATCGCATATTTTTTTGCAATGTAGTGTTAATATGGTGGATAGATTGCAATTGTTTGAAAATGATGTTCAATTGAAAGATTGTGTGCATGTATGAAAAATAAATGGTTAAGTTATTTTAAAATTATTCCTAATTTATTTTTGGTTGCTGCTGTGTTTGATCCTAGTGTTAGATTAGATGTTTTAGAAACTTATTGGATGTTTATTATGAAAATTTAAATTTTCCTATTGATGAAATGATTAGTGTACATAGTTTAGTTAATGAAACTAGGCAAACTGTTACTGATTTGTTTATTGAATTTTCTGCAAATTCCGCTTCGGCTATTGAAACTAACGTTGGCGGAAGTTCTACTCCCGCCAGACCGGGTGGGACCTCGGTTCAAAACAAAATGTCCCTTATTTATTCCCAACGCCAAAAAAGGCCGAGGGGGCCGGTGCAAGTTCCTATCCGGAACTTGAAAAATACATGTCCACCGAGTTTGAATTTTTAGGTGCAGCTACGGATCCGATCAATTTCGACATATTAGAGTGGTGGGGTAGACATGAAGACATTTTCCCAATTACGACCAAAATAGCTAAAGAAGTTTTGGCGGCGCCGGTCTCCACAGTCGCCGTTGAGCAAGCATTTAGTGCCGGCGGCCTTCTGCTTTCCGAGAAAAGAACAAAATTGAGAGCAGAAAATTTAGAAGCCCAAGCGTGCGTCGGCGATTGGGCGGCCGCCGACTCACGTAAACAAGAATGCTGGACTTCTACCTTCGATGAAAGCTCCAAAGTCACCAAAACCTCCGCCGCCGCCGAAAATTGAGGTAAGCATTAGAATTACGTGGGTTTTGATTTTTCTTTCTACTAAAAAAAATACGTAGGCCAAATAAATTTTTTTAAAAAAAAATTATTCTCAAGTACAATTTCTTTTCCATTTTTTTCTTTTTTTCATTTTTTTCAATTATATTTTCGAAATGCTATGTAAATTGTAATGATATAAATTGAATGTTACATTTTTCAATTAATAAAATAATAACTTTTTTATTTATTCATTTTATTGTCTACATTAATTTTTTTATTAATTGAACTTATTATTTTATTTTTGCCAAATAATTAATTTTATTTATTATTATTCTTCATTCTTTAACATTTCAATCCAATTATTCAATATTTACAATTCTTCTTCAACATTTACAATTACAAATTAAAAATTTCTTCTTCAAATAATAAATTAAAAAAAATTACAATTACTGAAACTATTGAAGTCAAAAAAATGATTCAAACTATTTGAGCCAAAAAAAATAAAATGTTCATTTGAATTAATTAAAATAATGTTAAAAGTTAATTGATAATTTTTTTTATTTTTTTTTTCGAAAATTATTGTGTGAACCGACGGTTAACCGGATTCGAACCGCCGGTTAATCGCCCTTCCTCGGCCCGCCGGTTTATTCTTCATCGAACCAGCCTTCCCCAAACCGTGTACGAACCGCCAGTTTAACCGCCCCAAACCGCCGGTCACTAACCCGCTACCGAATCGCCGGTTACGGTTCCATGTGACATCAAACCGTGGCCTAGCGGGCCGAGGCCAGGAACCGGCCTGGCCCGGACCGTGGCCACGTCTAGATCACAGTAAAACAGGTCCTATTTTAGTGTTAGTAAAATTTTTAGTTGCTGGTCAAATTCAATTATTTAACTAAACCGAAAACCAAATCGAAATATGTGGTTTGGTAGATATTCAGTTTTGTCCTGAGTGGTTCATTTTTCAATCACCAATTTGGCTCTTCGATTTTTTTGTGCGGTTTCAGTTTTTAGACCGCAAATGCTCACCCCTAGTTTTTTATCAATAGGACCAATTGTCGAAATTGTTATGGACACCTTGCATGACTGCATTATTTGAGCTTACTTCTGGTGTATGTATTTATTTAACATATGTTAGCATAATTGGGAGATTGTTAGAATTAATTTTCTAATTAATGGTTAGTGTGAGCAAAAAAATGTAAATATTAAATACATAAGGCAGTCAATTTAAAGAGTCAATTGTAGTTTATATTTGGATTATTGATTATTAAAGTGTCAAAATATTATAAGAATTAAAATATAAAAATTAACCTGACCCGTATAAACATGGTCGTGATCTCCAGGTGAACATAACGATAAAGAGAACATTATGTTCTTTTAACATACGATGATGTCAGACACGAAATTTGTTAAATGCTGATTGTGTATTCCATAGAAGGCGACAAACCATAGGTTGCATCAGTTTCGTCTTCGACATCAACATACGATGATGTCAGGTATGCAATTTATTTCTATCCAATCCGGAATTCAGTAATCTAGTAGTTATGCATTATTTAGAGTTTATTACGATTTTAAGTTGAATCCCTGACAATACAACCACAATAATTTTGGTACTTTAACACTTCGCACTAGTTCAAAATTGGCTTCAAAAAGAAATGAGCTAAAATCTTGAAATTGTTTTAACAAATGAACCAAATTTTGTGTACGAGCATGTGAACCATCTGTTGAGCCTGATTTCCCATGCTTTTAAGCAAAATTAATAAACTCAAGTTTCCAGTCATGACCAAATAAAATTGTTAAGTTCGACTCCTCTACAATTTATATAAATATCAATATAAATTTTATTTTAGATAATAAAATTTAAAATAAATATAAATACTGTTCTAACTTTTATATGTAACATTTGATTTTTCTTTTTGAAAAAGAGATACAAATTAATTTCAAGTGACAGGCTTCTTTATAGCTGCGGGATTAATAGTTTTCTGCAATGACTTGAGCCGGAAAACTGGGGAAAGACAGAGCAGATTGCATATTATTCTGTTTTTGCTCATCAGAAGCTTTTCGTACATTAAGTTTCAGAGCCTCGTGATTAAATAAAATAAAACACGTTAGCTAGACTGCTACCAGGCATATCCCATATTCAAAAATTACTACCTGAATTGCCATAGTTAATGTTTATAATAGAATTTAAAGAATTGTGGATTTATTTATTTATTTTTTTCATTTGGCTACCGAAAAAATATACTAATACTTGATAATTATAATTTATTGGAATATATTCTGTCAAATGTCGAAAAGTCCTTTTAAAAAAATATACTGAAAAAAAACTAATTGATAGTTAACGGTTGGATTTTCTCTTTTAAACTAACGTATTCTAGCTATGAATTACAATTGGCAGAGGAATTAAAATGTTATATATTTTTCGTAACTATTTTTGTTATACATATTTATAATTTATTTCAATTGGGAATGGGCAGATAAGTTGTTACAACCATTATACTGTATTTTTTTTTCTAGTAGTTTAAAAAATATTGGTAAAAGAATAAATTTTATTTGAGATGATGAAAGCAATTTCTAATTCCTAAAGAACTCTCGTTGCTACTGTAAAGTCTAGGGTTTCTGGTGTTTTTGGCGGAATTGTCGTCAATTGTTGTGATTTTCTGCTGTTGATGAGTGTTCTGCCCTTCGTGGTCCCTTTTTTCTAGCTTTTGCACTTCAATTATTGGAGTTGCAATTGAATTCGAAGGTGCAGTAATTATAGGTGAAGCAATATTCTGTTAGAATTATTTGGTAATTAGGTGTGAGCTAAATATTTCAATAATTAAAGTATATAGTAGTTAAATTTAAATAATTAATTAAATTGATGATCAAGTTAGAAATATTGAAAACTAATTAGAGATTTCTATTTTGTTCAAGAATGAAATAGAATCTAACGTATATACATGATCGCGGTCTCCGGGAGAACAATATAACTTACGTTTTTTGAGTAAGTTTTCTCGCAAATCATCATCTTTGAAGGTTTGGCCTAGTAGACTCGGGATCTCTCTATTTTAAAAATTGTATCATCTGGTCCCTAATTGCAATATGTTAGATTGCATGATAACCAACTACGCCACAACAACTTTAGTGTGTTAGACTGACATGATAAGATTTTTATTGTGTAAGGCACAACCATTCACATTTTATCACTATAGCAATTATTTATTATTTCAAGTAAGATTTTTATTAAATAATTACATATTTATTTTTTTTATCATCCTAGACAAGTCTGAAGGTTAGAAGAAAAAGTTTAACTTTGGAAATTGTATCATCGGGTCCCTAACGTTTGGAATAATAGACTCTCAGGTCTTTCCGTCCAAAAACGGCGTTAATCAACGGAAAAAGTCAACGATTTTTTTCTCCAATAAATATTTCATTTCCTTAAATTAGAAATATGAGTTTTCTAATAT